>JAOXYA010391070.1:0-17831 GCA_028565675.1 Sorex palustris
GGTGGGATGGGGGGATGGAGGGGTGGGAGGGATACTGGGAGCATTGGAAGTGGAGAATGGGCACTGGTGGAGGGATGGGTACGCAATTATTGTATAACTAAAACCCAAGCACAAAATTTTGTATGTCTAGAACTGTACCTCATGGTGTTTCACTAATAAAAATTTAAAAGAAAGAAAGAGAGAAAGAAAGAAAATGAAAGAAAGAAAGAAAATGAAAGAAAGAAAGAAAGAAAGAAAGAAAGAAAGAAAGAAAGATAGAAAGAAACTGTCTTTTCTGAATGACAGACGCGGCAAAGCCTGCAAGCCCTGTGCACACGGAGGCGCGCCAGACCCACCTGCTGCCCGGGGCGACCCACCCTGCTTGTTCCCCGCGGCCCTCCACGGCCCCCCGGGTACTTACAGTATCCATCCCCAGCGAGTGGGCTTCCAGCGCCGTCTGCGCGCGGCTGGCCTCTCCGTCCTCCTGCAGGTAGGTCCATGTTTGCCGGCCCATCTCACACTCCAGGCGCCAGCGCCCGAGGTCGGTGGCGGGCGGCGTGGGGTAGGGCCCCCCTCTGCGGCGCAGACACCTGGGGAGCAGGAGAGTGAGTGGCAGCCCACCGCCCCGCCCGCCGCGCCTCAGGTCCCCTCAGCGCCGCGCCTCGGTAGCTCGGGGTCGCGAGCCGACTCACGTGCCGTCCGTCATGCTGCGTCCCCCGCGTCAGACCGGCAGCGGCCCCGCGCGCGCCTAAGCCGGCAGGGGGAGCTTGATGGGCCGATTTCCTCTCAACCAATCAGAATGGGGCAAGGGTGGGCTCAGGAGAACGCGCGGCCTCTCCATTGGCTGACTGCTCAACATCCCAGGGAGGGGGCATGGCCTACGAGGGCGCGGCTGTCTGGAAGGCGGGGGCGCGCCGGAAGCCCGAGCCAGCCTGCCCTGGGCTCCGCGGGGCGGCAGGGACCACCGTGTGCGGGACCACCGTGTGCTGGACCACCGTGTGCGGGGCCGCGGGGCCGGCCCGGGCCGGGCCAGAGCAACATGCAGGGACGTGCAGCCCGAGGCAGCGGCCTGGCGTCGGGGAGGACGTGGCTGAGGCACCAGCCGGGCAGCCCCGGTGGGATGAGCCCGGCCTTGGCGGCCTTGGGGCCGTCGTACCTGGCCGGAGCCAGGCCCGCTTGGGCCAGTAAATGTCGCCATGTGTCACCTCAAATTTTTTGGAGGACATGGCTCCCAGCTCAGAGCAAGAGAACTGTCAGTGATATGACCACCCTCCCCTCACTCATACGTTTACCATCCATCCATCCATCCATCCATCCATCCATCCATCCATCCATCCATCCCACTCACTGCTTACTCACGCCTACGTTACACTTACTGCTTGCCTGCGAGGCCTCACTCACACTTACCCACCCACCCCTACACCACATACTGACTGCCTGGGCTAGAGCTGCGGCCACATGGGCACAGACATAACGTTGTGTAGCTCCACTCACTGCTCCATGTCCACCCAGTCACCCAGAGTTTCTCTCTAGGGGAAACAGCTTCCAGAGTGTGAGTTTTGGTTTCTATGGGCTTTACTGCCAGCCCCTGGCAAACTTAGGGGACCTTTTGGTGCTGGGATAGAGCCTGGACCTCCTGAACAGCCATTGAGCAATCTCTCGAGCTCCCAAGCTTTAATTTAGACTTTTATGAGGCAAATAATCCTTTTAATATTTAAAAAATTAGAATAAAAACTGTAAAATCTACTTGAGAACTCAGAGAGGAATTTCTGAGTATAATCATAAGAAAATATGTTTCTTTGCAGTCTAACAACTCCAGTTTGTTCAATAAACTTGACACCCAAGTCTCCAAAACTAGTGATATGGACAACTGGGCATATGCTAATGTCATTTACCAAAAGAAGGAAGATTCTGAGACCATTTCAGTTTCAGGGACTGGTGACAACATAGGTGCCCATTGGACTTTCAAGTCAGTACACTGAGTAGATGCGAGTTCATTCAACCATGCAAGAGTAACTTTGCTTAAAGTTTTCATCTCCTGTGGTTGAGTACTAAAATCCCTGTACTGCATAATAAAAAACTAATTAGTTACTTATACGCTACTTCCACCACAGGAACTTTCAGACCTAGTGCAACTGAGGGCCAACATATAATCTAGTTCCCTTGCCAGAACATGGTGAATAGATCTGGACAAGGGAGTTCTAGAGTACACAGGCAAACATCTAGATCCCTTCTTGAGGGGCCATGGCAGTGCTTGTTCTACAATCGGCACTCTATCACAAAGTCCTTTTGCATTCAGAGAGGAGGTAGAGGTTCACCCCATATGATGGATAAGATGTCCATATGATTAATCTTTTCCATGCAAAGGGGGATGGGAACCAGAAGACAGTACAGAGGTTGTTTGCCTTGCATGTGACCAATCCTGGTTTGGTTCCTAGCACCACATGGTCCTCCAAGTCTATCCAGAAGTGCCAGGAGTGATCCCTGAGAACATCTGGGTGTGGCCCATAACACACAGCCCAAAACCAAAAAGGGAGAACAGAATGAAGTCATTGACCATGTCCAAGTATTAACCACCTCACTCCATTCCACGTTTTTTCACTAGCAGGGATATCTGAAGTAACTATGGTCTCTGACCAGGGTGAGAATGTTAGGTTGCAGCAGTATTGGAGTCCGTAGACCTGTAAGATTCATAAGGATCCATAAGCTAGTCCTTCCAAGTAGAGAGAAATGAGTCGGTGGCACATTGGGAGGAAAACACAGACCCAACTGTTGAAAGTTACATTTGTATTCGTCTGCCCCATTCTAGAAAAGCATTTCCGTGACTGGGTATGGATATTATCGTGAGGACCAACAAAGTATGAAACATGACAGGAGTCTAGGTACTAAAATTTCCAGTGTAACTTTCCCTGTGATGAGTCACCCTTTGTTCCCTCCACTCACTCCCACAATAAAGGTGCCTATCTTGGTAACTTCTTTAGGTTCACTATACGTTAGGTTCACTCTCTCAGGGGTAATATTGGAGTCTCTACTACTAGGGATTATGCACATTTATCTACTAATGACTAGCTGGGGGCTGGAGAGAGCTCATAGGCTGCATGGATGCTTTGTATGCCAGAGGGTCCAGAACTAATCCTTGGCACTATATAGTCCCCCAAGCAGCGAGGGAGTGACTCCCAAGTTCAGAGGCAGAATAGTCCCAAACACTACTGGATGTGGCCCAGAAAACAACAAAGTAATAATGGCCAACTGGTGCACAAGAGAGATGATTAGCCATCTCTTCTCAGAGCAGGAGAACACTAGCCAGGGGTGAAGAATTTTCCAGCCCAGGGCTCCTGAGTTAGAACCAGGAAGAAGGGTTGTGGCTACCTCACTGTCCCTTGCTCTTGTTACAAGAAGTTCTAATCCTTGGGTTAATTCAGCTGTGTGTGGGTTCCACTGGAGAACTTTATAGTACTATCTTCCTTACTCAGGACTACCTGGCTGTGGGGGTGGCATTAAGCAACTTACTGCTTCAAATAATTGCTTCATCCTCTCCCAAATAATCTGTTTCCCAAAAGTGCCACTGTGCTTAGCATTTCGCCTCTCTATCAATCCTGTAGCCAAAGGTTCACAGGGTAGGTGAAATGTCCATTTCCTGTTACTTCTGCCCTTTCTTCCAACTCCAGGCCAGTAAAGTGAATTGCTGTCAGTTTGCTTACAAATCCCATACATGACTTCAATTTCTGTAAGTCTCATAATGTGGTATCCTGGTTAACCCACATGCAGTGAAAAGCTTGCACAATCCAGCAGCAGTGTCCACACAGATTAAGGCCTTCAGACACCAGCACAGGCCCAGTGACTTGCACTTTTTAATGACTAGTTGCTGGATCTGACAGTTTTCCTGTCCACCACCAGGGGGTGCGAGAAGGACAGGCCCTCCAGAGAGGCAATTTAGAGATCTAAGTAGCTCACTGGCAGTGCTGTCTTCAGCTAGTTCCCACAGCAGTGTTGGCCTGCAGTGACCAGACTTGTGAAGTAGCTACTAAACTAAGAACAACACCTCGTCACAGTACCATGAGTCACTGGAGCTGAAGCGGCATCCTGTGGCTTCTGGGAAGGGGATTCAGCTGAGAGCAGCAACATGCCATAGACATAGTCCAGTCTCAAGCAAAGAACATCTCTCCCAAGGCTTTTTCCATAGTCCACAGCCCCCTACATCCTTCCCTAGAGCAGCTTGTTGTATTGAAACCATTACACAAAACACACTGCGAGTCCTTAGTGAACCAGCCAACTGTCACGTATGGTGGCTGGGCCTGAGCTCTTGTGTGAAGATTCTGCTGTTCACAAGTCAGCCCAGTGACTACTAGGCTACTATCTTCATGACCTACCTCTACCCATAAGTTGTGTCCTTGCAGGGAGGGAGCTGTATCCACGTGCTGCTGCCTGACAGGAAGTGGTGGTCTGGGGCAGGGCATTGATAGATATGGCAGATCTCAAATGCAGGGAGTTCCCAAGAAAGTGGGGGGCGGGGGAAAGGGAGATGGGGAATAAATAGTTCTCTTGTATTCCCAGAATTGGTGGGAAGTTTTACAGACTGAAAAAGATGGCAGATGTTTTCTAACATGACCAAATACCTCATTCTCATGTGCTTCCCTACAATGTGGTATTCACCCTGGAAAACATACACAGGTGTAGCTGACAGTATGGCTATAAGACCAGGAAACATGGACACTGACATGATCTAGGGCTTATGGCTTAAAGATACACATGCCATGAATAAGCTGGGAGATACCATCCACAAAGGTCACAGACTGATGGTCATATAACAAAGTTTATTAGGAAAGGCAATGGTTAAATACAGGCTGAGGAAGAATGCCAATGTGCACTAACAAGCAGGTGGTGAAGGGAGGCAGGGTATTGTTATGACTAGGAAGAAGCTGAGTGAGTACTGTCTTTGATACTCTAAAGCAGAGGCAAGGATGAAGTATTGCTGACACCCAGAGATGTCTGCGTCCCACATCTCAAGCCATCAGCTGCCAGCAAATCAAGAGAAATTAACCTATGTTATTCTTAGAAATTTCCCCCTGGCAATAGTCCAACAGCCCCGTTCCCTGGAGCATTCCCTAGAGGCCCAGCACCTCTAGGGCTCAAGGTGTTGTGCCAGGGAGAACTCTGGCACAACACACAGGTATGTCTAGATCACATGTGGTTGTCCTACTTATGGTGCCCAATATGCCACCGTGAAGAAGAAAGTGACTGAGTCACTTCTCTGTATCTGTGTACTGACAGATGCTCTTCCTGGGACAGTGCCCAAAGTGGTCTGGCCTATCCCCTCCCCTGGTAATATTAATACCTCACACTGCTGCCCCGGTTCTCAGCTCACCCTCCCAAGCACCTCCCAGTCACTCTGTTCCCTCCTCCCAAACCCATCTTTCCTGCTTCTGGTTGTCCTGGTTACATGTACAACTTGCTGGCTCTCAGATGCGAGCTGCACAGGCCCCTGCTTGCATCATCAGCTGGTGCAACTTTGCTGAGCCTACAAGCAGAAACACATCATTGCTCACTACACCTGAAGATAAAAGCTGAAATTCTCTCAGATTATCTGCTAAGGGGTGACAGTCTGAGGAGATGATGGAAACAGAAGAACATCAGAGTTGTCTCCAGTGAGAAAATAGCCTTTCACAAATCTTGGGAAAAGCCACCTCAGACACTCATATGGTTTATTTGCATGATCAATATCACATTTACAACATGCATCAAGCATCTGAGAATAACATTATTTTGTGTAAAAGCAAAAATCTTCTGGAGAGAGCCCCCCATCACTTCAAGTCCAGCTTGCTCAAATGTCCACCATGTCCAGGAGTGCAGACAGATGGAGCTCTGAGGCTACCTCCTCCTCCTTGTAACTGCAGATCATCTGTTCTAGGTGTGCCAGCCGGTCTGTCAGACAGCTTTCTGCTCCCTCTGATGGCTGTGGCCACTCCCTTGTCCTCTCATTCTGTTTAAATAAAAAGGGATGGGAAATAGACTGGGTATAGCCATAATCCAAGTATGTTCTTGTCAAAGCCACCAGGCCTGGCTCAGGTCAGAAGCTGGGCCTGGGGGACAGCTGGGTGCATCTTCCTCCTTCTAGTCCACACAGGAACAGACAGCTTCTCCTGCACATGCAATGTTCTGCTTTCTATTTATTCTATCATGACAGTTTCCAGTGTAGTCACTTCTGCAAAGTATCACCATCAGGAGCCAAAACTACTCTACCCGCTGCCTTTACCCAAAATGATAAGCAGAGTTCCACTTTCACATACACAGTTTGTTTCCTTTCATGCAGGGCAGCTGATGCTGGAAAAAGAATTAATTTTTGGGCTGGAGTGACAGCACAGCGGTAGGGCATTTGCCTTGCGCGCAGCCAGCCCGGCCGAGCCAGGTTCGATTCCTCCGCCCCTCTTGGAGAGCCTGGCAAGCTACTGAGAGTATTCAATATGCCAAACACAGTAACAAGAAGTCTCACAATGGAGATGTTACTGGGCACGCTCGAGCAAATGATGAACAATGGGAGGGCAGTTTGTTTGTTTGTTTGCTAATTTAGTTCCTTTTGAGAATTTTTTGTTGTTTTTGGACCACACCTGCTGTGCTCAGGGCTTACTCCCTGTTCTGTGCTCAGGGAATCACTCTTGACAGGGCTCTGGAGATGATATGGGGTGCTGGCAATCAAACCAGGGTTGCCTGTGTACAAGTCAAATGCCCTACCTGCTCTATCACTCTGCCCCCATCTCCCTCCTCAGAGCAGAATTGTTAAGAACAATTTTGTCTTGCTTTTTGGGCCACAACAGGGCCACACCTAGCTCAGTGCTCAGGGGTCACTCCTGGTGGTGCTGGGGGGACCCATACAAAGCATGAGCACTAGTCTGCAGAGTAATCTCTCCAGCCCAAGAACAAGTAAATTGGTTTTGTTTTTTGTTGTGGCTATTCCTGGTTCTGAACTCAGCCCCTGGGAAAAGAAAAGCTGAATTATCACCCAGGCACCAAGAATGAAAGTTTACAGTTCTTCGCCAAGCTAGAATGGAAACAGCATTTCATCTCAGATTGGCCCTATCCTCCAGTGGAGGGTTCTAATAGCTAATCCAGAAGCCCGCTTTTCATATGTGCAGTGCTGTAGATTTATGACTCAAAAGTTTTTATTTACATATATATTTAAATTATTATATACTAGCTGCACCATAGACAGGAGTTGTATCAGAGAACACCAAGAGTGGCAAGATCAGCAGGCACCCCAGTCCAGGAAGTGCAGCTCAGGGAGCCAGGCTTGAACTGTGGCAGCCTTAGGCAGACAGCACAATCTGAGCTGGCACTTTGGCTAAGTGGCAGGGATGTGTACAAGGACTGCTACAGCAGCATGAGCCTCAGCAAGTCCTGCAGCCAGAGTGAGGCCTGTCACTCCAACATCACCCATAGCAATTTGAATGGAACAGAGGAAGAGAATAAACAAAAGCAGCTGTATGAAATGTGGTGGTTAGGGCTAGAGTGATAGTACAGCAGGCAGGGAACTTTCCTTGCACATGACCAACCCAGGTTCGATATCTAACATCCTATATGGTCCCATGAGCCCTGCTAGGAGTGATCCCAAGAAAACAAAGAACAAAACATTTTGGAATGGGGCTAGAGTGACAATATAGCGGATATGGTTCTTGACTTGTACGCAGCCCACCAGGACTGATCTCCAAATCCCACAAGGAGCTATCCCTGAGCCAGGAATAAGCCCTGAGCACTACCATGTGTGGCCCCAAAACAAACCAAAAAAAGCACTGGGATGACACTTACAGTGCAAGGGCACATGCTGTCATGCACTGACTAGGGTTCAATCCCTAGTGCTGCATGTGCTTTGGCTTGTCAGCCACCCAAGGCAGAATAACAAGCCTAACAAGCCTCTGAGAGGGCAGCTCTGGCTGTCAGCAATGCCCACCCCCAACACTCACATCTTCTCCTCCAGGAAAGCTGGTTGGAGGTGAGGGTTGGCATGCTCAGGCCTGCACAGCATGTGCTCCAGAGTCACTGTTTTTCTGACACCTTCCTGCCTGTCGATGGCCTAGGTTTCACTTAGTTCTTGAGCACATGGCTATCCCCTGGCAAGCAGAACTGATTTGGTCTCCAAAACACTGAAGGTATGACAGTGAATGATCTGTCATCAGAATGCCTAAGAAGCTGAGACACACCCTTTCTATCTTGGACTTTTCATGAACACTAAAAACTCCTCTCACCTGAGGGCTGGCAGCTGATGACACTTTTTTCACGGGCTCAATTATCTGAGGCAGAGACACGAGAGTCTGAGGAAGGTAGAGCGGGAGGGAAGTGGAATCCGCAAAGGCTTGGGAGTCTTCACACAGCCACTGCTGAAGCTGGTCTTCAAATCTGAAATAGTCAAATGCAAAAATGTCACTACAAATTTTCTTCTAAAAAGAATTCAATGTTGGGAAGCTCTGATAGAACTATGTAACGTTGGGGCCACAGTGATAGTATAGTAGGTAGGGTATTTGCCTTGCATGCAGCTGACCTGGTTTGATCCCTGGCACTCCAAATGGTCCCCCAAACCTGCCAGGAGTGATCCCTGAGCATGTAGCCAAGATTAAGTCCTGAGCACTGCCAGGTGTGCCCCAAAAGCAACACCCCTGCCCAAAACCAAGGAATTATACATAACTTCAATTGGAAAGCTAACATACACACAGAAAATGTTTCATTTCCTTCCTTTACAAACCCACTGGTTTAAATTTGATAGGAAAGTGGAGTTCATGCCCAACTCAATCAGCTAATCAGTGGCTAAATAAATAGCAGTACTCCTACATAAAAAAATAAATAAATAAATTTGATAGGAAAGGTGGCATTTCTCCTGAAACAACTGTTTTTGTTTTTTTTTTTTTTTTTTTTTTTGCTTTTTGGGTCACTCTTGGCAATGCACAGGGGCTACTCCTGGCTCTGCACTCAGGAATTACTCCTGGCAGTGCTTGGGGGACCATATGGGATGCTGAGAATCGAACCTGGGTCGGCCGCGTGCAAGGCAAACACCCTCCCCGCTGTGCTAATGCTCCAGCCCGAAACAACTGCTTTTATCTGCTACTAAGCACAGTAATACTGGATTTCTCGGTAATACTGGATTCTCTTGTTTGGCTTATTTTGATATCGTGTGTGTATAATTAATCATTATCTCATTACAAATCATCCAAATGTACCAATGCTGCTTAGAAGTTTAGGATTAATTCAACCCCACCAAGAGTGATCCCTGAGTACAGAGCCAGGAGAAACCCTTAGCCCCACAAATATGTGGCTGAAACAATCCCCCCTTCACACATATCAAAAAACAAACCAAAACAAACCAAAAAAACCCAAACTGCTTACCTAGCTGGCTAAGAACTGCTGGGATGGCCCCTGGGCACTCTAAGCACCACTTGAGAGGCACCTCCCTACCAAATACTCTTAGTATTAATTAAAGAAATCTACTTAAGAATGAATAATATAACTTAAAAATTTATACTATCGAAAGAACATTTATACTACTTAAAAGAATGGAATTACTCAGGCCAATGTAGGCAGACCCAGAGAAGCATTCTTATGTAAGAGCAGAGAAAGCAGAGATAAAAAATAATAAAAATAATGATTGATTCAGGAGTCTGGAGATAATACAGGGGGTAAGGTGCTTGCTTTGCACACAGTCAACCCAGGTTTAATCCCCAGCATCCCATATGGTCTCTTGAGACCCGCCAAGAGTGATCCCTGAGTATAGAGCCAGAAATAAGCCCTGAGCATTACCACGTGTAGCCCAAAATTGAACAAACAAGACAAATATACCAAAACCAATTCAAAATTATGTCCCACCACCACAAAATGCATGCCAAGTAGTCTATCACACATACAGGTCTGGCCAAGAGAGCAAATGGTCTGACCTAATTACTCCAACAATGGGGACCTGGGAAACCAGGATTGTCAGCTTCTCTCCCAGCACCTATTTATCAAGCTCGCACCAAACACAGCAATATTCTAGGCCTAGCTGGGGGGAGGAGACCTGTCTGAGGGCAGCAGCAGGCAGACATGCTGGGGGGAGGGCCAAAGACCCCCAAGAAGCACTTTTTAAATTTTGGTTGGAGCCACATTCGCAGTGGGTGCTCAGGGGTTTGCATGGTCCAAGAAGCATTTGCATAGAGACCACATGGTGACATGGGGAGGCACAGGATGTGAGGGTCTCCAGGGACTTCCATGCAAAAGGAAGAACAAGTGCAAAGACTTTGTTGCCCAGGAAAGAAAACGGGATCAAATCACTCAGGAATCTCTGATTCTAGGTGAGGCAAAAGCCCACAGGAGTCTCCTCTGCACTCAGGACCCCCAGGGCCCCCTCATCCTGCACTCAAGATATCCAGGTGACCTGCACTCAGGACACCCAGGACCTCTCACACTGCATTCAGGACATCCAGGTGACCCTCATCCTGTACTCAGGACACCCAGGACCCTCTCATCCTGCACTCAAGTCACCCAGGTGGCTGGAGTCATAGTGAGCACTTGCAGAGCACGAGACTCAGTGCTTGCCATGTGTTTTTCCTTTGTAATGCTGAAGATTTTCAGTAAAAAATAATCCCCAGTAAGAGAAGATTCCAGCTCCACCAGCCCGAGCCTGCATTTGGAGTCTATATCACTTCGCACGCCAGTACAAGGACCAGAAATGCCCAGGACGAACACACGAGTGGCAGGGGCAGCCTTACCTCTGGCTCTCCTCCTTCTCCAGTAGCAGGCTGCTGGACAGACACTGGGTCAGCAGCTCCTGAGCAGACGCACCACGCACCAACTCCTCCACGCTAGGGGCCCTCCCCTCTCGGTTGGACACCGCACTCCTCCTCCCTTTCCGGTGCACAGGAAGCAATGGAGTGGGAAAGCTATTTGCAGAAAAATGAACAGATCTGCTTCCAGGGCTGAAAGAACAAGTGAGATGGTCAGTCAGAAAAGGGCGGAGAAAGGGCACCTCCAGCCCAGCCAGCAGTCAGCCGCCTCCTGTACCAATCCCTTCCAAGGGCTCATCCGGGCAGTGTTGCCTTGCATAGGTCAGCAGCAGCTTTAAAGCTCTTTCCCAGTGTGGGCCGTAGTGGAACTTTCTTTAACACCTGCCAGGGCCACATGTCTGAGCGAGGAACAGGTCTAGTCCCAGGGCTGCTACTCTAGAAGCCTCATCTGCCCTCCCCGGCTGGGTTCACTGGCTTAATGCCCCACACATACTGGCTGCTCTGGACTTTATCCGTGCTTCACCTGCTCTAACTTCACTTCATGCTTTGACCCTGCTTTATCATCCAAGATGTTCTCAGACACAGTGTACATTTCCTCAACCTGTAAACTTCACAATGACTTTTTTTCAAGATCAGCAGGAAGCAAATGGTTTGAGGATGGGAACTGTAGCTCAGCAGAGTACCTGTCTTATTGTGTGAGACCCTTGAGTTCAGCCCCTGGCACCACCACAGGGAAAACAGACTTTAGTTTGAAAACTGACACTTCTCTTTCCTCATCAGCCCAGTGCTCATTACTGAAGGTTGTGTTTATCCCTTTGGGATCCTAGAGAGCTTTGTGCCCCTGACCAGGGTTTGCTGTGGTCAAGAAGTGTAAAAACTATGGGGCTGGACTGATAGTAGAATGGGTAGAACATTTGCTTTGCACACGGCTGACCCAGGTTCAATTCCCAGTACCCCATATGGTCCCCTGATCATTGCCAGGAGTAATTCCTGAGTGCAAAGTCAGGAGTAATCCCTGTGCATCGCCAGGTATAACCCAAAAAGCCAAAAAAAAAAAAAAAAAACAAGTGTCAAAAATATATTCGCGCACGAGAAAGGGATGATGGATGTGTGTGTTGGCGGGATCTCTGGGCAGCTCTCTCTCTTGTTGCCCACGTTTGGTGTTCTCAAGCCGCTGTGTATGGACTGGATCAGATGGCTCCTCTGTGCTCTGCTTCTGTGTGTGCTGCTATGCTCTTTTCTGTCTGTCTCTCTATATCTGACTGTTGTCTTTTTTCTGGTCTCTTTCAATCTCTCTCTCTCTGAAGCCCTTCTGCTTCTCTCTCTGGAGCGCTTCTGCTTCTCTCTCTCTCTCTCTCTCTCTCTCTCTCTCTCGCTCTCGCTCTCGCTCTGGATTCTGACTCTGACTCCTTCTGCTCTTACAGTCTTAATTTATATAGCAATCACATAGGGTGGTGATACAAAGGTGGGGTGAACATTAACAAATCAACAGAGAGTGGTAAGGCCACTCCTCCAGGAGATTAACTCAAGGATAAAATCTCATCTAAAGAGATTACTTGGGATTACTAGGAGATCCACTTAAGGGCAGGATCCCATCCAGGGTGTGTCACTTTTTTCTTTCCTCAGCTAGTCACTGTCACTGTCCTCCCGCTGTTCATCAATTTGCTCGAGTGGGCCCAGTAATGTCTCCATTGTGAGACTTGTTGTTACTGTGTTTGGCATATGTCATGGGTAGCTTGCCAGGCTTTGCTATGCAGGTGAGATACTCTTGGTAACTTGCTGGGCTCTCTGAGAGGGGCAGAGGAATCGAACCCGGGTCAGCCAGGCCAGCCGCATGCAAGGCAAACACCCTACTGCCGCAAAAGCAAAAGGATAAATAATATTTTATGAAAATGACTTCGTGTGTGAATACTAAATAATATTGTAAAATACATTTCTTTGTTTGGGGACACATCTGGCAGTGCTCAGGACTTTTCACTCCTGCTCAAGGGTCATTCCTGATGGGCCTTGAGAGAATATATTTGTTGACACTGATTGAAACTGCGTCAGTCTCTGTGTCTCTGCAAAGTACACACCTGACCATTCATTTATTAGTTCATTTATCCTCCTTTTTGCTCTATCTGTTAGATTCTTTCACCAAACTAAAATTTTGATTAAATTTATTAAATGTATAATTTATATAGTGTCATGTTACATTGTCATGATCTCATACATATGTATTGAAAAATGATTTATGATAAGAGTAGTTAGTGTTTCTTTTATCTTACCTAATTATCATTTTTCATCAAAGAACAATTAGGTTGTTCTTTGATACTTAGGTGGTCAATAATATAATAATTAAAAATTTTTGAGGAATCGCCATACTGTTTTCTACCAGTCGACACCTCCACCCTCAGAACACTAAGGGTCTTTTCCTTGCTAGTGTGTGATCCTTGTTTTCTTGATAATGCCTATAAATAGGCATGAGGTGCCATCTCAGTGTGCTTTTGATTTATAGTCTCTGATGATTAGTGATGTCAAGCATGTTTTCATGTAGTTGTTAGACATTTGACTAAATTATTTGTGAAATTTTATCTTCAGATCTTTTGATGATTTTTTTATTTACTTGGTTTGGGGCCAATTTTTAAATCAGAGTATTTTTTGGTTATCCTTGTTTTCTACTAAGTTCTATAAGTTCCTCTGCCTTCAGACATTGACCTCTTCAAAATATATGATTTGCAAATACATTCTCCATTCTGTTTTTACATTTCATGCATAGGGGTTTTTTTTTGCTGTTAAGAATCTGCTATTAAATTTGAGGTTCAGTGCTTGTTCCAGAGCTATAGTGCTGAGGATCTGCTGCTTGGGACCTTAGTAGCACATCAGTTCTAGCTCAGGTCCTGGAACATGCAAGCATGCACTCTCATAACCTTCAGCTAGCTCCCTGACCCTCAGGGACATTATGTAGTTTGTTCAAGGCAGCAATATATGCAAATCAAAACAAAACAAAAAGGACTTGTTTCTATATTATTTATTATTTCTTTCATTTGATATCTTCTGTGTGTCTTTAAAACACTTTAAAAGTATTTTCCTTCTTGCCATTTGTAGTCTTTTTGATCAATGATGCAATAGTTTTAGCAGTGATTCTCCTGGGTGTAAAATATACACTATTAACTTACCATTTTGTTGATTCTGTCAACAAAAATATTAGACAAGCCAGAGAGATGATACTGGGGTTGAGGCAATTGATTTGTATGAGTTGATCTCAGTTTGAATCACAGACCCCACATATGGTTCTCTGAGCACCACCAGGTATGATCCCTGAACACAAAACCAGTAGAAAGCCCTAATCACTACTGGTTGTGGCAGATGTGCACACACACATACACAGGTGTGCACAATTATATTGCATTAGAAATATTATATATTATATAATAAATTTTGTATATTGTTATATGTTACCTTTTCTGGTTTTATTTCCTTGTGATGATCAAAGCATCGATCATCATTTTCTATTTTAAAATGTTTCCTTTCCATTAGTCATTATTTTAACAGCAAATTTTCTCACTGTAACTGTATCACTGTCATCCTGTTGTTCCTCTATTTCCTTGAGCAGGCACCAGTAATGTTTCCTTCCTCCTAGCCCTGAGATTTTAGAAAGTGCCACATTCAAGGCTCTTTCAGGGTCAGGAGAATGAGACCCATCATTGTTATTGGATTTTGGCATTTCCAATACACCACAGGTAGTTTGCCAGTCTCTGCTGTGTGGGCAGGAAACTCTCGGTAGCCTGTTGTGTTCTCCAAGAGTAAGAACTAGATAATAAGATGTCTAGTTTCAGGAGCTGGGTTTTGTAGTCTCTGGGTCTTGGCTGTTGATGGACATGCCGGGGGGTGTTGGTGGGTGTAACACCTACCTAATGGAAGATGGGGGATCTGGGTGGAGAAGGCCCAGTCAGTCCTGATCCCAGCAGGCTTGGAGATCTCAACCCCGGGTCCTGCATGCCTGTGTTCCTCTGCCGGTTCATTCATGCATGAGGCTCGTGTGAATGGGTGGAGAGTGGTCTTAAGCATGGCTGTGGCTGTTTCTGGAGGTCTTCAGCTGCCAGGGCTCAGGGTCGGGGGGGAAACTCAACCCACCTCCCTCCAAGGGGCCCTGGTGAGGACAGCCATGCGCGGGGGCAGGAGACTCTAATAATACAATATATAATTTTTTCTTCTGCAATATTTGTAGTTTTTCAAAGATATTTTCATTAGATAAAGAATTTTCAGGGCCAGAGAGAGTACAGTGAATAAGGTGCTTGATGCATGAGGCCAAGCAAGGTTCAATCCCTAGCACTCTGTATGGTACCCCTAGTCTGCCAGGAGTGAACCCTGAGCACAGAACTAGGAGTAAGTCCTGAGTATTGCTGGATGTGGCCCCAAAACAAATTAAAAAATTTTAGTTTAATAATTTTCTTTGGGGCGGGAGCGATAGCACAGCAGGTAGGGCGTTTGCCTTGCATGCGGCCAACCCAGTTAGTCCAGGTTCGATTCCACCACCCCTCTTGGAGAGCCCGGCAAGCTACGGAGAGTATTTCACCTGTATGGTAAAGCCTGGCAGGCTACCTGTGACGTATTCGATATGCCAAACACAGTAACAACGAGTCTCACAATGGAGATGTTACTGGGCCCGCTCAAGCAACGGGAGGACAGTGCTACAGTGCTACATAATTTTCTTTGAAATCTTGTAAAATATTATTACTTTTTTTGGCTCCCCCGTTTTTTATGTAATGTGTCAATTCATTTGAATGTGTTTTCCTATAATTAATGCTTCATTTCTTTCAATCCTCTCTTGAATATTTTTTTCTTTGTCTTCAGTTGTGTCATATTCTGGAATGAATTTCTTTTGGATCATTCTATTCAAGGTTTGTTTCACTTCTCTAACCACTGTAGCACTGTTCTCTAACCATATATTTATATTAGTTATTGCCTCAGAGGTCGCTGAAACTCTATTTTTCCTTCCTGTTTTCCCACTGTTCATAATGGATAAATACAATTAATTCGTCTTCAAGTTCATAGATTTTTTTCGCCCTTACATTCCCATCATACTGTTGAGCACATTCAGCGAGTTGTAAAATCTCATTATATATAAAATATTTTATTTCTTAATATTAATTTTATTAGTGTATCATAGTTTACAATAGTATTAAAATATTTTATAGTGTAATCCTTCTACACATAATGGTTCTTTCTAAACAATCTTTTCTATTTCTCAGCTAAAATTTTCTATTTTTTACATTTGCTTCAAGAGAATTTGTGAGTACTCATTGAAGCACTTTGGGGGGTATTGCTTCATAGACCTTGTCAAATTGTTCTAGCATCTGATTCATCTTGGCACTGGTATCTGTTGATTTCTTTCCTAGTTCATGTGATTTTGCTAGTTCTTGATATAATGTTTTTTCGTTGTTGTTGCACCCTAGACTTTTGAGGCATTATGAGACTCAGATTTTGATTGAAGTATTTTTTGTTTCAAATTGAGAAAGCCATAACTGTGTCAAAGCCCCCCACATGATCCAACCAGTTATATGTCCAGTTTCTTTCAGACCCTAGTCTATCCCACCATGGAAAACATGGACAGTGACTCACATCGCTTTGCTGATTCATGGTGTGGTTGGAAATTTGGCTTCACATTGGGTGCTTGACACCAGAAGAGGATGAGTTATGTTCCAGTTATCCCTGCCTCTAACTGCCTTTTATGCCTTTCTGTGCCAAAGGGATGGGTGGTGTTAGCTCCATACTGAACTTTTCTTATTCCAGGGAAGAGAGCAGAAGGAATAAATGGACTATCCACTGCCCTGCCTCATACAACGTCATTACACATCCTGGGCACTAGGTGGGTATAAAGTTCAGATGCCCTTAAAGTCATGGTTATAGGGTGAAGTGAGAGTACAATGCTTATTGGTTTTGTTGTTTTTGTTGTTTTGTTTTTATTTGTGTACTGCAGTTTACAGTACTCTTAATAGTAGAGTTTCAGGAATACATTGCTCCAACTCCACACCCATCAATATCATGGTCCCTCCACCCATGTCCCAAAGTTTCTTGCAATGCTCCATTTTTTAAATGAGCAAACTCATTTAAAAAATAATTACCATAGTCAATTCAGATGTGTTTCCTTTTACAGTGTTGATGTACAGTACATCACCTTTATGTCACCAGTGTCTAAGGCCTTTGGCATTATTACAACCAACTCTTATCTTCTTTTTTAAGCTCCTACTTGCTCTCTTCTTTGGTATTCATGTTTTCGTAATAAAGTGCCAGTTGTTACCTACATATGGTATCTTCCATTATACTGTCTGCATGTCATACATAGGTGAGAATACCCAGGATTTTTCCTTAACCCTCTGGCTTGCTTCCCTTAACATAATACCTTCCAGTTCTAATTCATATCTAATTTATAGCAAACTGCATGATTTTTATCTCTTTTTGTGGCTGCAGAGTATTCACCTGTTTATACACCACAACTTCTTTATCCAATAATCCGTTGTTGGATATTTGGTTTGTTTCCTGACTAGTAATTACATACTTTAATATGATACATTTTTTGAATTAGTGGTTTTTTGTTGGGGGGGTGTTGGGTATATGTCAAGAAGTGGAATTGCTGAGTTAATTGTGAAACTTTTAAGTAACACCTTACTAGTCTTAACTAGCACCTCACTATTTAGTTTTCTTGATATTGGTTGGCAGTGGACACTCAGCTTAGTCATGGGCTTCACTACTATACTGTGGAAATTGGAAAACTGCCCAATTTTATTAGAAAACAAATAAGACCATACTCCTTTTCTGAAGATATTAAGCATTTTGGTGAGGCAACATTTTGGTGAGGCAAGGAATTGCGGTAGAAGGCTTTACATTGCACAGCTTCAAAAGCAAGTCTATAGCGTTCATCTGGAGTAAGATAAATATTGCCAAAAAGTTTGTATAAAATATGAGATTAATACCCAAGAATAGCTGAGATCAACACCAGGAGGATTACTCCATAGCTTAGAGGTCAGCTGGGTATTCTAGGGGAAAGGGCAGTTCAGATAGAGAAGGGAGCACCAAATAAAGGATGTTTGGAGGATCCTCCCAGGAGGGGAGATGCATGTTGAAAGTAGA
>JAOXYA010391172.1:0-17830 GCA_028565675.1 Sorex palustris
GGCTCAACTCAGCTCTGTGTGCTCATACCAGAGGCCTTGTCTGCCGCCAAGTATCACAAGTTATGAGGTTGTTGTGTATGAACATGACACGCAGGTACAGGTAAGCATCCCGGTTTAGAGACACCTATGGAGATTTCTCCGATGAGGAGAAAGCTCAAGCATAAAGACCCTAGAACGTGACCTCATGTCCCTGGGAGGATTCAAATAACAGCATGAGACCTTGGAATTCATGTATCCGTATTTTAGTAGGCTGAGGTCTCCAAGCCTACTCGGATTGGGACTGGGTCTTCTCCACCCAGACCCCCCATCTTCCAGTAGGTAGGCATCACACCTACCAGCTGCCGACAGTGCCAGGTTGGTCCCTTCAATGGCCAAGACGCAGAGACTATAAAACCCAGCTCCTGGAGGAGAACAGCACATTCTCCTGCCCCTGCACCTGGCTGTCCTCACCGGGGCCCCTTGGAGTGGGGAGGATTGAGTTTCTCTCCCCACGTGCCCTGTGCAGTCTCCTGGCAGCTAAGGATTTCCAGAGCCAGCCACGTCCATGCTGGGAGCACTCTCCACATGTCCAGACACGCCTCATGCATGAAAGAACTGGCAGAGGAACCCAGGCATGTGGGTTCTGGGGCTGAGGTCTCCAAGCCTACTCGGATTGGGACTGGGCCTTCTCCACCCAGACCCCCAATCTTCCAATAGTTAGGCGTCACACCCAGCAGCTGCTGACAGCGCCAGTTTGGTCTTATCAATGGCCAAGATTCAGCGACTATAAAACCCAGCTCCTGGAAGTGCGTGACCGCATTTCTGGCTGCGCGACATCATATTATCGTTCCTTTGGAGAATGTGGCAGGCTACCAAAACTATATTGCCAACACGGCAGAGTCTGGCAAACTTCCTGTGTCATACTCAATATGCCAAATACCAGTAAAAATGATGGGTCTCATCCTCCTCATCCTGAAAGATCATTGAAATGGCTCTTTTAAAATCCTAGGGCTAGGTAGAAGGAGACGTTACTGGTGCCTGCTCTAGACAATCAACGACCAACAGGGTGATTGTGATTTTAGAAACACCCCTATACCCTAGATCCCATGCCTGGAGATGCACTTCAAGAAAAATATGTGATCCTTTTCAGATCTCCAGGCTAATTTCACAGGAAAGGCCACAGAAAGAGCAAATTCAAATTAGAAACTGGGTGAAGAAACATTTCAGGAGACTCTGGTGACATTCATGGAAGAAGAAATACGTATTGCAGAAAGTCACAGGAAAGTTTGTCCAGTCAGGGGCAAAATTAAGTCTGGAAAGATACAACGATTTCACCGAAAAAAAAAAATAAAAACAAACAAACAAAAAGAACAACAGAAAAGAAAGAATAAAGGTCCTGTATGACCCAGCAATACCACTGTGCTTGACATCTAACACCAAAACATGAATATAAGTGAATAAATCCACACCTACCTTAATTACAGTGCTTAGTTTAATAGCTAAAATACCTAAGATATAGAAACAAAACAAAAGCCCATTCTGGATGACTGGATCAAGGAGTTTTAGTATACATACACACTAGAATATTATACAACTCTAACAAAGAATAAAACTGCAATTTTCAGCAATAGAGATGTAACTAAAGGATATAATGCTGAGTGAGATATCTCCAAAGAAAAGATATTGTGTGCGTGTGTGTAACTTAAAGATACAGAGAAAGGTAGCAACAAAGGGCCAATGACAAGACAAGGAGAGACCTGATCCACTTGACTGAATTTGGGGAAAGGGTGTCATAAGGGAGTGGAAGAAGGTGGTTAAATTGGGGATGAATGTGACATTGAAATGATGTGCACAGGAAACCATTATTAACATTACTGTAGTTCACAGGGCATTAAAATAAAAAAGATGTTTAAAACTTAATAAACACGACGAGGTAAAAACATGACAAATTTTAAAGACATAGATCAAATGCTGTTGAAAGTTTTATAGCAAAATATTTCCCCACTCCAAAGAGCAAAATGCATCCTAGGAAAAAAGATTACAGGCCTCTTTCCCCCCCCAAATTATACTAGAATGCTACAGTAATCAAAAACAGTGTCGCACTGAAACAAGAACCATCTCTCTGAACAATAGAACATAATATAGATCTAGGGATAGATCCTCAGCTATATGGACAGTGAATTTTCTTCACGGAAGGGAAGAAAGCCTTTTCAGAAATGGTTATCAAGAAATCTGTTTGCTCTCATGCAAAAAACCATTAAAACCATGATGATTTGCTAATACGATGTACAAAGGTCCAATCAAAACAGATTAAAAACCTCAAAACATGATTGAGTTCTTAAATTATGCTGAGAAGTGCAAGAGAGAATGGCATTGAATCTAGAAGTATCTTGTATCTTCTATGATTCAATGTCATTGGCCAAGCTAACACAATAAAAAATAAACAAAGGAGACTACATAAAACTAAGAAGTTGCTGGAACTGCAAAAGAAACAATAAGCAGAATAAAGACATATCACACCAAAAATGTGTCCATGAATAATCTGACAAATTGTTAATATTGAAGATCCGTAAAACACTGTCAGAACTTTACAAGAATCAAACAATCAACCTCATCAAAATTAAAATATTGCGAGAACAGATGAACAGAAACATTTTTCAAAGAAGTAAAACAAAAGATAAACAGGAAAGTATATGAACAAATGCCCTGCACCACTTCTATTAAGAAAATGTAAATAAAAACAACAAAGAGGTAACAAAACAACATTTTGTGCCAGGGACACAAGCTCACATAACAAATAACAAAATCAACCAGTGTTGGTGAAGATATGGGGAAAATAAGACCCACACTGATTGTTGGGGGGACAGAGTTAGATGCCCTGGAATTCCACATTGCTAGAAAACAGAATCAAAATAGAATTTGAGGCATCTTTCATGGTTCCAACACATGTCTTAATTTCTTCAGTCATTCTGGGCCCCAGGACACCAAACAATTTAATCCCCCCCCTTTTTTCTTTGTGGTTTCCCACTAGCCATAACTGAGGCAAAACAAGCAGGAAAAAAACCCATCATGGTCATTCTTGAATCCCCCTCAATCCCACGAAAAATTGGCTTTTTATTGATTTTTCTGGAGTTACTTAATAAATTGCTGAGTGACAGGAGGAGATGGAGATTCTCTAATTATCCCTTGTTATTGTGTCCCAACATGTTCCTTGAATGAGGATCTTACTCAGCATGCCATCAGGATGGGCTCATTGAATAACCCATCTAGAATAAGACAAGAGAAGAGGAGGATGGAGTATCATCACTAGAAAGAGAAGAAAGAGGAAAGAAGAATAGGAGTATATGACTTGTCCAAATAATTAACTGTGGGAGACACCCAAGGATAAACTGAGATGGGGATTGATATAATGGGAGTGGGGGGAGGAGGGAGGAAGAGAGTGGACAACATAGAAGCTCATACAAAATTAACAACCTTTGGGAAGGAACACTCATTTCTTTGGCTGTAATTTGAAAGATACAGTCTTTTTGAAGTATATCCACCACTGAGAGAGTACCGTGGGTGTCTAGACTGTGTGAGCAGGAAGCAGGAGCTTGTAAACTGTCGCAAGAATGACCCACACAACAAGGTAGCTTTTTTACTCGATTCTAACATTTTAACTTACCTATCTGAAAAAGTTAAGACCACGTGGGAACCGTAGTGGAATTCAACCCTCATATGGAGTGTCAAAGAACATTAAGATCATAGATTTCCCTGCATCCAGGGTAGATACAGACATGCCTGCATGGTGCTCTGAAGGATTAGTCTCTAGTGGAACCCTTCATCTGATTCTGTGCATTCTCTTGAGAGGAAACTTACTGCTGGATTATAAATAAACACAAAATTATATGAAGGAATAACTTTAATCGTCCAATTCCATTTCTGCTGCCAATCAGCCCAGTCTAACACTCTTCAGAGTAGATGGATAGAGAAAGCACTTCTTTAGGATTGTGGCTGAAACTTGGGAGATGGTGGTCTCAAAACCTTGAGATCCAGAGTCTGTCAAGATTTCAAAATGAGATCTTATCAGAATGATCCTGCAAGGCAAGTGTTGGAATATCCAGGAAACACTAATCAAAACCTGAGTGGATACTAGTCTGTTGTATTCAGGCATTCTAGGTATAATCTTACAAGTAAAAATATAAAGTTTTCTTGTATTTAACAGAATAAGATCCACATTAACTGTGTTAAATATTTTTTGGAGGACAGAGAGGGAAATACTCCTTTTCTTTTCAAAACCAAACATACAGAAGGGCTTCTGCTTCTGGGATTTTTGAGCACATTCATAATTTCATTTGTATGTAATTAAAAAAGATATGACATCCCAAGGAAGAGAGGATGGAGTGGCACAATCAGGTGAGGGATACACGGCCTCTATGGGATCTCAGCATAGGGATGAAGAGGGCCTCCATTAAATCCAGGTTTGTGTCCTCACGCCTGTGGCCCTGAATTCTCCCTGCTCTCCACAGGGTTGTAGGTTGGCTATGAAATGTCTCTGTGTGTGTGTGACCAGGATTCAGAGGCAGAGTGTGAGCACTTCCAACACGAGGGGCCATGAAGAGGCCATTATGAGCAGGAAGTCCAGGTAGAAGAAGCAGGAAGTGACATCGCTGCCATGAGCTAGCAAATAGAATTTGGAACCCTGGTCAAAAGGCACTCATGTTCTAGAAACGGCAGTTTGCTTGTTTCACGTGCTGGTGAAGGAGAGACACAGCGATGTTGTGCTGCTGGCCTCGATCCCCAGGCTGTGGCCTAAAAAGCCAGAAGTGGAACATCATGAAGAGATTTAGAGAGTGGGTGAGGAGCCACAGCAGACCTGTCCAACCTCTGCCCCAGAGATCATCAAGGGTAAGGCAGCACAGGCAGGACAGGACAGTCTGGGACATACCACAGATGCCCAAGAGGCACTCCCAAATCTCTTCCCACATGTGTGTAACTTTGTGTGTGTGTGTGTGTGTTCTTGGGTGTGTATGTATGTGTGTGTGTCTGCATATGTTTGTGTTGAAAGGGTTACCCTGATAGTAGACTGGGTTAAAGTCACATTCAGAGCCAGTCTTACTGCTGGGTTAGCGAGTATTGGCTGGATCCCTTTAGTCAAAATTGATCTTCATTTCAAAGTGTTATTTTGTGTGTCCCTGAAGGACCCATGTACAGGTCTGTAGGGGTCTGAGGGACAGTCAAGAGGACTGAGCAGTGATGATCACAGTGTATAGTGCTCAGCATGCAGCCTAAAAAGCCCTCAGGGCCTCAGGGGAACACAGAGAAAAGACATGGGTAGTGGGTGAGGACTCATTGCAAGGCCTGCCCAACTTTTGCCCCAGAGGCCATCCAGTGTAACTAACACAAGGCAGCACAGAGAGGACCAGTCCAGGAGAAAACACTGATGCCGAAGGGACACTCTAGAGCCCTCCCCAAGTGTGTGTGTGTGTGTGTGTGTGTGTGTGTGTGTGTGAGGTGTGTTTAGCTTGTGTGTGAGAGAGAGATTGAGGTTGGGGGAGGGGACAGGTTCCTGGTAAGGGGCTACCCTGAGCAGTAGGGTGGGCCAATATCACAAGCCAGAGACAGTCTGTTAGTGGGTTGGGGGTTATTGGATGGTGCCCTTCAGACAAGACTGATCTTCACTTCAAAGTGTAAATCATGGTCATCCCTGACTGCCCCTTTACAAGTCACTAGGGATCTTGGGGACAGTCTAGGGGACTGAGCAGCAATGACGACAGTGTACAGGGCGTGAATGCTCAAGTTCTGCTGCTCTGTCTCATCAGCGCTACAGAGAGACAGAAGATGAACTGATAACAGAGGACACTCAGTACCTGTCCTTCAATGTCGGAGAGGTGTTGCCTGGCAATGAGGAGATCCGGCAGTGGTGCGGGGTGGTTTGGGTTGAAGAGAGGTGTGCCAAACGTGGAGTCCAAGTTGGCGAGGGAGAGTCTTCTCATGAGATAAGAGTATACCCACTGTACAATGCATTGATGGTGCATCGGGTTCAAGATTCAGAGGACCTCAAGGAGGATGGTGAGAGACCAGGATGGGTGTGTCTGAGCATATCCACAGGAGGTTGGGGGGAGGTCACAACTAGAGGCATCCCAGAATCTGTGTTCCTGTGATTAGTCTCTGGCCTCTGAGCCCCATTGGGAAGGAGGAGACATCCTGTAGTGGACTGTGGGCTTGACACCCTGCAGCTTGCAGGATGGGCTCTGACCTTGGGAATGTGTTTGAAAGAGGGCATACGGGTGATTTACTTCTGCTCTCTCATATCCTGTTCCTTCTCTCCAAGTAGAACCGGCTCTTCCTCCTGCCCCTCTCCCACCAAAGGAACCAGGTGGAAATGGAGAAGCCAGAGGAAGTCCTGAGCCTGTCGCTGATGCGCCACCTGCAGCAATGGTTCCGGTGTCCTACAGCATCATCAGTGAAAACTGCTCCCAGGTCATGGAGCTGCCGCAAGTGCAGCCTCCCTGGAACACAGTTTATGTCCTGGGAAGGTGGGCCCATTGACACCTTACAATGAGCCAGCAGCTCTGATTCCCCCAAGCAGAGCACCAGCTCTCTGGGCACTCTCTGCAGACCCAGAGCATAGTGGCTTATCTGTGACCTCATTGTACTGTCAGATGTAGTTTATGAGTTTTATCATTTTATTTTTTAATAAAATTTGTTTTTTATTGTGAATGGCATGGAATCCTGGCAATACTTTGAAATTATCACTCAATATGTTTGACGAACATTTTGGGGCCCCTTAGGATCTTCTCATTGAAGAACTTGTCTCCACCCTCTCTTTCCTAGTCCCTAAAACCAGCAATCTGTTTTGATTTCCTGTCTCCTTACCTATTCTTCATACCTCCCATCTTTGGTAATACAGAATACATAACTGTGGTGTCTCACACAGCAATTAGGTTGAACTGAGATTTGGGGGTTGCCTTTTGTTTTTTTTTTAAATATACCTCAAATGAAAAGTCGTAGATGGAGCAGGTATATGTGAATGTGAATTTTTTCCCCCAATGAAACACATAATGTTTGCAGCACACCTATATTCTATCATGACACTAGAGCCAGAAGCACAAATTCTGGCTCATTAAGGGCCTAGTCAAAATCAAAAGAAAGTCAGCAGAGAAGGCAATGTGAAACTGGAGTTATTCTGACAACCCAGGAGTTTTATCCTACTTTCCTCACCCTATGCAATCTCAAGATTGAGAAAGGGGCCAATGGGCAGGATACTCAACATCAAATAAGTCTAATTTCAAGGATTTCAAGGAGAGGACAACAACTTTCCTCTGTTCATGCCTCCACAAGTTTAGTGTAGCCAAAGTACATCGCTGTCCTCCTTGGAACAAAGAAAGGACGTCATTCTAGGACAGTTTGACATACTGTGTATGATTCTGTTAGAGTGTATGCACATCACCCCATAGCTTGTGAGACACTATAACCATAACCATGGAAGGAAGGAAACTAAACATGTAAACATCTGAAACCAATTTCCCAAAGTCTGGAATTGGATCCATTTCCACAGTACTTCCAAATTGACAAGACCAGGTTCAGACTCTTATCAGACATACCAAGAGGACAGGCTGATGGAAAAACAATGTGTAGAGAGTGACCATCTGCCCAGCAGATGCTGAATCTGTGACAAAAACAAGTTCACAGTGGGAAGCCTAAGCCACAGCATGTGGCAGCGAGAAGTGTTGAGCATCAGCCCTGACGCTAGGACCCCAGGACATGTCCTCAGGCATACTCCTCTTCCTCATAGGCAGTGGTGAGAGAACTCCCTGACTCAAGGGTGGCAGAAGGTTTGAGAAGGAGGGCCAAGTCTCACCAAAGCCCAAGAGTCACTACCTTTCATAGAACTGCTTCCCTCTTGTGCAGGGTTGTACCAGCAATTGCTCTGGTGCTTTCTACAGGTTCTCTAGATTTGCTGAAAGGTGGCCTCTTTGTCAAAGATTAGCATTTCCTAAGACTGAGATTCTGGGGAAATTCATGTGATACTGACGGAGCTGGGTGTCTCTCAGAGAAGATTTGAATTCACAGCATTGCTTTTCCCATGGAAGTAAGGTTTCTAGAACAGATGCTTCTGTGGCTTGTGTGTTCACTGGCCAGAGACACTATCTGCTCAATCTTGTACTTCCAAGTCATGTCAGTTCACAGATACTTCACCTCTGCCTGTAGGAGCCTCTCTCATTATCATGAGAACTTCAGATTGAAAGCCCCTGGAATACCAGGATGTTCCCCTGAAGCTAGGCCCCCAGAGTCATTCTATATAGGACGATGTGCCTCGTGCAGCCTAAGAGCCTGCTTCCCAACAGGTAGGCACATCATCCTGGTTCCAAAAAAAACCTCTTCTGAAACTCCCATTCTAGACCTTGAGCCAAGACACAGACACAAACAACACACACACACATACTCACACACTCACACATTCACACACACACTCACGTGAAGTTCCCCTTGAGGAGCATTTCTTTTGCGTGGAAATCCACATGAAAAGGCAGAGTATGGCACAATATGCCCATCCTTATAAGGATGAGGTTATAGATTTCAGCAGTGTTTTTACCCCTGTGATGGTCCACTGTCCTTGATGATCAGTCAGGGTCCAAGTGTAGAAGAAAAGGACAGGGCACACCTTTGCTAGAGAGCAGCATATGGAGTCCAAACATCAACAGGCAATCCTGGACCGAGGGACCTTGCCTTAGGTCAGTTTTGATAATCAAATTCCCCTGAGCATTCTTTCTCCCATAACTGGAACACTTGATACCCATATTCTCCACACAATGCATATTTTCCAATTGTTCTTTATGAACACGACATCCTTTCTCAAAATGGAAACGTACTACCCAAGTGAGTTTATGTCACATATGAGCAGAAAGATATGTAAAACACACCTTCTCCAGATGGAATCCCGGTGACCATGAGCCTCTACAAGCATAGCTTGGGCATGCAGGAACCAGGACTTTTACTCCAAACTGCTGGGACTGCCCCGGCTCCCTGGTAACTTCTGATTCCGGAAGTCACGCCCACAATCCGCCCCCCCAGCACCATCTTTACAGCACACAGTAACAGAGAAAAAAGGCCGCTGGGAGGCTCCACAGGAGAATGCTCCACGTCCCAAACAGAGCTGAGATCACCGGAAAGTTCCAGATGGGGTAGGTGCCGCATCCCGCCTTCTCCAGATGGAACCCCGGTGACCATGAAGCTCTACAAGCATAGCTCGGGCATGCGGGAACCAGGACTTTTATTCCCAACTGTGTAGCCGCATAAGCGGCCGTGCGACATCTCCTTATATACAAAGTGATCAATGGAAAATAAATCATCCAACTTTTCTCCCTGAAAATCACCTTTAACTCTTTCCCAAACCACAACACCCAATAGGAGAGAGAGAACAAAAGGGAATGCCCTGCCACAGAGGCAGGGTGGGATGAAGGAATGGGGGGTGGGATGGATACTGGGATCCGTGGTGGTGGGAAATGGTCACTGGTGGAGGGAGGGTATTCAAAATAAATTTAAAAAATATGTAAAACAATGAAATTCAGGTAGGCAACACTGTCTAACATAGGACTATGTGGTTTCAATGAAAAGTGTTCCATTATGCTTCTGTTATTTGACATATATCGTTACTCAATAGTCAAATAATATCTGGAGAGAGAGTACAGGAGGTAAGGCTTTCTTATGACAGCTTCAAATCCTCTCCCCCTGCCACACACACACACACACACAAACACACACATGGCATATGCCACCTGAGCTATGGTCAGTGCTCCTCTATCAACATGGAGGAACTATTTCCAGAGTTTACTTATTAACCGTAACTCCCCCAACACTCACCTATGTAGACCAGTGATGCAGTGCCTTCCACCATTGTTTCCTCCAGCTAAGACTGAGTAGAAAAGATATGTATTTTGACTTCTCAGATCATGTCTATGAGTACTGGAATTCATTTGACACACCATCCCAATGTACAGTAATATTTATTACTCCATGATCACATACACATGCACATGTGCATACATAGTCACGTGTACACACTGTGATTCCTAAGATAATTTTGTTAGAGTGAATGAATGTATATAGTTGCCAAGGGGGAAAAGTATGGAGTTGAAGGTTATCCTCTCTCACAACCTCAAATACTAAGGCTGTTGAGGACAGAGAAAAAATGGTGAACAGAGATTTACAAGACATCTCCCTGATGTGCCCTTCCATTAGTGAATTCCAGAGGACAGTCTTGAAGCCCACTTTAGTAAAAGCAGTGATGAGTCTTCAGTATTAAGTTCCCCATCCAGCAAAGGAGAGGAGGGCATAGCTTACTCATTTGTGAAATGAAGGTATGATTGTATACCTTTTCCTTATGTTTGTTTTCTGCTCTTTTCTTTTCACCAAGGTCCTCCGGGTTGCCAAAGCGGTGCCTGGAATCCTTTAAAGATGCAGGTCTGTACATTTATGAATTGATGTCCTATGTAGTGCAACATGTTAGCACTCCCAATTTTTAACAATATAAATTCTGTCAAGCCCTTGCGGTCATCATCTGAAAGTGGAAGATTTGTTGTCCTCATCAGGGGAAGTAGACCTTATGATTGAAATGGATATAAGGACAATGAAGGCAAATAGTAGAACAGGATTAATCTATGACAACTCTCAGGGTTGCTGGGGTTCACAGGCCCTGCTACTTAGTCCCCTGTGTACCTTTGGATCTCAGGATTCTAAACAAACTTTTGTGTTTTGTTATTGGCTATCTACACTGCTGGTGCTGACTGATAGAGTATAAGTAACTTTCAACAGAGTAACAAGAACAGCAAAGGAACTCCGAGAGATCATTCTGGGTATTTCCTGCCTCATATCAAACATGTGCCTTGAGTTTTCCACCCTGCGAACTCGAAAACACAGGAGGAGACTAGAGATCTCATTTTTCCCAGCTACTGTGACCCTGAACTTCCAATTGATCAAGGGTTAAATGGAGTCTTGCATATATTGGGGGTGGTTTAAATTGATGAAATGACCCGCATGACTCCCTCTCTGAGTTCACATCTACAGAGTGCTGGAGGACAATCAATTCCAAGATGTCGGTTTGCCCACTTCACCCTCTTGACTTATGTGATTGGAGAGGAGAGGGATGACCACTTTCTCTCAGTCTATCTCTGTCACGCTGGGACAGGATAGGAAGGCTAGGACTGATAGAGTATGCAATGACTCCCTGCACAGCATGGGCCTTGAGTCCTGTCAGCCTTACTCAGTAGCTATCAATCCACCCCTGGTGAACTGATGTTCGCTTGTACTGTCCAGCATAGGAGTGAATCTCCACCACTCCATTTCTCAGAGAACCAATGGAGCTGGAGGAATTGCTCTTTGCAAGAAAGGAAAGCCAGTCATGGGCCTTATGCAGGCTTTTCAGGCCCTTTGTATTTCTCACAGAGAAGAATTACAAGAGGAGACAAGCAGTGAAGCAAAAACAGATTTCGTTTGGAGGTTTTTGAGGAAGGGGAAGGAGGGAGATATAGGAAGAAATACCACACTCAGAAGAGAATGCAGGCTTCTCCAAAGGCAGAGAGAGCTCCCACACACAACCCAGAATTACATATGAACATACACATTACAAGTGACACATATTCTCAGGAAGCACGTCCACTTGGACGTGACATATACAAACATGGACACAAGCAATGCATGGGTTCGGCAGCATATACACACCCTTTCTTTCTTCAAGTTGGTTTTTATAGGGTTTCTCCCAAGCTGCCCAGGTGGGGCTGTCTACCTAAGTAAGAGGTCATTGCTAGGGTGGCTGCTAAGGAGGTAGTGTTGGGGTTGGTAGATGGTGCTCTTTGAAATATGTCTTGGCCTTTATTTCTGGTGGAGCTAATAGTAGTCTAGTCTTTCCTATTCTGCGCTTTTACTGGGAAGGTATTATCAGGCCTTAAAGATTGTGTTCAGAAGGTGGGCCCTGATCACCTTAGAGCTAGTTGGTTTTATTACTTTCGAGGAATTTATTGTCATAGGGGCCCTTCCTTATGTACCTGTCAGTCTAAGTGACACACTGTATATTGGATTGGTCTAAAGGGCTTCTGTAGTGACACTGATGACAGCACAGACAAGAGAAACCAATCTTGCACACTGCTGTCAGGAGTGTACTGATTATGCAAGATTTCAGTCTTCAAGGTCACAGGGGGATGGCAGGAGAGAAGGAGTCAAAGGATGGAGAGAAACTAAAGGGATGGGGGTGGCAGGGCATGGTCAGACCCAAGTCCAAAGACCTCTATTGGTCTCTTTGACAGTTAGTTCTAAACTGGGGACTTAGAAGAGCAGTAATGGACCAGAGCACTCTCTGTGAGAGTTCAACTCAGCGAATTCCCTTACCAAAGAAACTTCTTGCGGGACTCTTGAGGGAGACTTAGTCTTCAATCAGATTATCACGAAGTATTGCCAGAAATAATTGGGGACTGGAAGTCTCAGGTCTTCAATGACGTGGGACATGGAATTTCTAGTGATTCTTGGTAGCTTTTGTCTCATAGATTAGCTGATTGCATGTCAGCTTTATTCCTAGGAACAGAATAGTTAGAGAAAGAGTATAATAGAGAGAGAATGAGAGTGAGTGTGTGGGGGGTTGAGAGATGAAAAGATGAAACTACTGAGATAGTTAGACATAGACACAGGAAGATATAGCAACAGATAGGAAGATAAGGATACACAAACAAAACAAAAAATACATTTATTATTATTATTTTTTCTTTTGGGGTCACACCTGGCTATGTACAGGGTTTACTCCTAGCCTGCACTCACGAATTTCCCCTGGCGGTGCTCAGGGGACTATATCGGATGTTGGGAATCAAACCCGGGTCAGCCATATGCAAGGCAAACACCCTACCTGCTGTCCTATCGCTTCAGCCTCCCCAATACATTTAAGGCGAAGATAAATAAAAACAAACAAACAAAAAAGGAAAGAATAAAGTTCCTGTATGACTCAGCAATATCACTGTTCTTGACATCTCTCACCAAAATACAAAAACATGAATATTAATGAATAAATAAACACCGACCACAATCACAGTTCTTAGTTTAATAGCTATGATATGGAAACAAACCAAAAGCCCAACTCTGAGTGACTGGATCAAGGAGTTTTAGTATACATCCACAATAAAATATTATGCAACTCTAACAAAGAATAAAACCGTGATTTTTGCAGTAATATAGATGTAACTAAAGGATATAATGCTGAGTGGGGTCACTCTGAAGAAAAGATCTTCTGTATGTGTGTGTGTGTGTGTGTGTGTGTGTGTGTGTATAACTTATAGATATACAGCAAGGTAGCAAAAAAGGCCAATGGCAAGACAAGGAGAGACCTGATCCACATGACTGAGTTTGGGGAAAGGGTGTCACAAGGGAGTAGAAGAAGGTGGTTAAATTGGTGATGAATGTGACATTGGAATGATGTGCACAGGAAACCATTATTAACATTACTGTCGTTCACAGGGCATTAAAATAAATTTAAAAACTTTAAATCTGAATGAGTACAAAGAGGAAAAAAGATATAGATTTTAAATTTTAAAAGACATAGATCAAATGCTGCTGAAAGTTTTATGCGAAAACAATTCCCTCACCCCAAAGAGCCAAAAAGCATCCTAGGATAAAATATTAGAGGCCTCTTTTTCCCCAAAATATCAAACGATACTATAAAGCTACAGTAATCAAAACAGTGTGGCACTGAAACAAGAACCGTCTCTGTGAACAATAGAAAGTAATATAGATCTAGGGATAGATTCTCAGCTATATGTACGGTGAATCTTCTTCAGGGAAGGAAAGAAAGACTTTTCACAAATGGTTATCAAGTAGTCTGGTTGCTCACATGCAAAAAATCCATTAAAACCATAATCATTTCCTAACACTATGTAGAATAGTACAATCAAAACGGATTAAAAACCTCTAAAGGATTTTGAATTCTTAAATTGCACTAAGAAAAGCAGTAGAGCACAACACTGAATCAAGAGATATCTTCAAGAATTCAATGTCATTGGCCAAGCTAAAGGAATTAAAAATAAACAAAGGAGAGTACATCGAAGTAAGAAGCTTCTGGATTGTAAAAGAAACAAGGGGCATTGGTCTGCAGCTCTGCCTTTTTTCCAGTACATTGCTGTTTTAATTATTACTGCTTTGTAGTAGAGTTTGAAGTTAGGGAGGTTGATTCCTCCCATTTTCTTTTCCCAAGAACTGCTTTAGGTATTCGTGGGGGCTTATTGTTCCAGATGAATTTCAGGAGTGTTTGCTCCATTTCTTTTAAGAACTTCATGGGTATCTTTATAGGGAACATATTGAATTTGTACAATGCTTTGGGAAGTATAGCCACTTTGACAATGTTAATTCTCCCCATCCATGAGCAGGGGGTATCTTTCCATTTCCTCGTGTCCTCTTTCATTTCCTGAAGTAGTGTTTTGTATTGTTCTTTGTACAGGTCCTTTACTTTCTTAGTTAAGCTAATTCCTAGGTACTTGATTTTCTGGGGCACAATTGTGAATGGGATTTTTTATGTCACTTTCTTCTCTTTGACAATTTGCATATAGGAAAGCCATGGACTTTTGGCTATTGATTTTATAGCCTGCAACTTTACTATACAAGTCTATTGTTTCTAGGAGTTTCTTGGTAGGGGTTTTAGGTTTCTCTTAGTATCACATCATCTGGGAATAGTGAGAGCTTGATTTCTTCCTTTCCTACCTGAATTCCCTCAATATTTTTTTCCTAATAGCTATTGCAAGTAATTACAGTACTATATTGAACAGCAGTGGAGAGAGTGGGCATCCTTGCTAGTCCCTGATCTTAGGGGGAAGGCTCTCAGTTTTTCCACATTGAGGATGATGCTTGCCATAGCCTTGTGTTAGATGGATTTAACTACGCTGAGGAAAGTCCCCTATATCCCCAATTCGGTGAGGGTTTTCATCATAAACGGGTGCTGGATCTTGTCAAATGCTTTCTCTGCCTCTATTGATATGATCATATGGTTTTTATCTTTTCTTTTGTTGATATGATATGATGGATTATGTTGATTGATTTCTGAATGTTAAACCATTCTTGCATCCCCAGGATAAATCCCACTTGGTCAAGGTGTATGGTCTTTTTGATGAGTTGTTGAATTCTATTTGCTAGTATTTTGTTGGCTCACATCCAAAAGAACAAAAGCAACCAGTCTTGGCCCAGATGTGGGGAGAAAGGAACCCTCCTTCACTTCTGCCTGGATTGCCAAATGATTCAGCCCTTTTGGAAAACAGTATGGACAATTCTCAAAAAATTAGAAATTGAGCTCCTGTTTGATCCAGCAATAACACTCCTGTGAATATATCCCACAGATGCAAAAAAAACTGTAGTTGAAGTGCATCTGCACTTGTTTGTTCATGGCAGCACTGTTTACAATAGCTAGAATCTGGAAAAAACCCAAGTGTCCGAGAACAGATGACTAGTTAAAGAAACTTTGGTACATCTACACAATGGAGTACTATGTAGCAGTTAGAAAAAATTGAAGTCATGAAATTTACATACAAGTGGTACTACATGGAAAATATTATGCTAAGCGAAATGAGTCAGAAAAAGAGGGGCAGACAGAGAAAGATTGCATTCACCTGGGGAACATAAAGTAACAAAATAAGAGACTAATACCTGAGAACAGCTGTGATAAAAATCAGGTTGTTCACTCCATGGCTTGGAGGCCAGCCGCACATGCTAGGGGAAAAGGTAGCTCAGGGAGAGAAGGGAACACCAAATAAAGGGTGTTGGGAGGATCCGCCCAGGATGGGAGATGCATGGTGACTATATACCGAACATGATTGCCACTCAATGCCTCTTTTGCAAACCACAGCACCCAAAAGTAGAGAGAGAGTGAAAGGGAATGCCCTGCCACAGAGGCGGGGTGGGATTGGGGCAATGGAGTGGTGGGAGGGATACTGGGATCAGTGGTGGTGGAAAATGGGCACTGGTGGAAGGATGGGTACTCGATCATTGTATAACTGAAACACAAGCACAAAAATTTCTAAGTCTACAACTGTACCTCATGGCGTTTCACTAATAAAACTTAAAAAAAAAACAGGCAAATCAGGAAGCAACAGAATTCTACTGTGAAACAGAATGGGGACTCAGTCAAAACTTCTCTTAAGGTAGAAGACTTTCAAAATTTCTACCCAGCATCAATCATGAACTGAGGAGTGCTTTACTCTTTTCTGGTCCAAAGCTCTTATCACAATTATCCTGCATTGCTCTCTTTTGGCTGGAGGTAGGACTTATGGGAAAATATAACTTACACTTCATTCCTTGGGAGCATCATCTAGCTGGGCACAGATAATTGGAAATTGGTCAAAGAGCCATGCTTTAGAATTTATGTGGCATGCAAATTTGGCTAAATAGTTCTTTGAGTTATCTTTTTTTAAACGATGGCAACATTAGCCTGTAATGTGGGAACGAGCAGAATGGTGAAAACCCCCAGGTGATATTCTTTTTCACAGCCAACATGGATTAAGAAGGAGTTTGGAGCCTTGAAGCCACCTAAGACAACTAGCTGTGCCTGAGTTTCACTGGTTGTTTGGATTGCTTTTTGTAATTCTACCTAATTATTTTCTGCTCTAAGGTTTATTATTTCTTTCATCCTTCCTGGTTTGGGCTCCTTTTGTTGGTCATTTTCTAATATCTTAAGCTATGATTTCAAGTTATTTATTTGGGCACTTCCTTCCTGATGCTTGCAAGGCTGTAAACATTCCCACAAGTTCTGGTAACTCATGTCACCACTTTCCTTTGTTTTACAGCAATCATTTTTCTTTCCTTTTGATTTCCTCTCTAACCCACTGGTGTGTCCAGTGGCAAGGTGTTCAATTTCCAGGTATTTGATTTGATTCTCCTTTTCTGTGTGTCATTAACTTCTATTTTCAGTGCAGCATGGTCTGTAAAGATAGTTTATACAATTATCATCTTCTCAATTTTATGGAGGTATGTATTGAGATGGGTCTGTAGTATATCTTTGCAATTACTCATATATACACTTGAGAAAAATGTATATTTAGCTTTTAGGGGATGAAAAGCCCTATGCTTGCAAGGCTGTAAACTTTTCTACAAGCACTGGTAACTCGTGTCCGCACTCTCGTTTGTTTCCAGCAATAATTTTTATTTCCTTTTTGATTTCCTCTATAACTATAGATGTATCTATATATCTACTATATCTATATGTACTAGTCCTCTCTCTTTCATTTAATCCTTTAAAGCTAGTATTTTCTTGCTGAGCTTTAGTCTCATTGACCCATCAAGGGGTGATAAGGCAGTCTTGAAGTCTCTGACTATTATTGTGCTGCTACTAATGTTGTCCTTGAAGTCTATTATCAGTTGTTTTAAGTATTTTTCTGGTCCCTCATTGGGTGCATATACATTTAGAAGTGTAATTTCTTCCTGATCTATGTACCCCTTATTATTAAGAAATGACCTTCACTTCTCTTATAATCTTTTTCAACCTAAAATTTACGTCGTTGGATAATTCTTAGACCACCCCAGCATTTTTGAAGGGTTTTTTTCTTGAAGAATAGTTTTTTACTTTTTCACTTTGAGTCTGTGTTCACTCCAATTATTTAAATGTGTTTCTTGTAGGTAAAGAAATATTGGATCCAAGTTTTTAATGTATTTTGCCAACCTGTGTTTTTTAGTGCATTTAGACTATTGACATTGAGAGAGATTTTTGTCATGGGGTTTGTGCCATCTTTCTTTAGAGGACTATTGTGTTCGAGGAGTTTATCTTGCATTACAAAAGAGGTTTTTTTAAGATAGGTTTTGAAGTTCCTGAACTATTGTTTATTCATGAATTTTTGTATCAATCCTTCAAATA
>JAOXYA010392162.1:0-17825 GCA_028565675.1 Sorex palustris
AAGCAGAGGTCAGAGAGAGGATAAGAAGGAACAGAAGGAGGATGAAGGGGAGAGAAGGAGAATGAAGTGGCATGGGGGGCAGAGAGAGGGGGCAGAGTCGGAGACAGAAGGAGCAAAGACAGATGAAGAGACAATCAGAATAAACTACGACTAATACCAACCAGCCTGGCCCTCGTTCCTTCCTCTGCCTGACCATCGCCATCGACCTCTACCGGGTGGGAGAAGGGTGAGACTACCGAACGCGGGCGGCGGGAGAGATAGAGCCTCCGCTGTGTGTGGGTGCTGCGCGCCCCCATTTTGTGTGAGTTTACACATCTGGCGTCCTACTGATAGGGTTTGATGCATAACACCTTGTATCACCTTTTAGGAACTCTCCTCCTCTTGAGTGACCACTTCCTTCCCCGTTGTTGGGTTTTCTTTCCTGTCCTATCCCCACAACCACCATCACCCAGTGGCAGTTTTTTACTGAAAATAAGTTCCCATGTTCTTCATTTCTATTGCCTTTGGGTATTTATTGTACTCTTACTATGTTTCTTTATACACCATATTATAAGAAGGATCATTCCGTGTCTGTTCCTCTCCCTTTGATGACACTCAGCATATAGTCTCCAGATCCAATCATGTAGCAGCAAACTGCATGATTCCATCTTTTCTTATGGCCGAGTGGTATTCCACTATGTATATGCACCACTGTTTCTTTGTCCAGTCACCTGTTCTTATGCAGTTGGGTTGTTTCCAGATTTTGGCTGTTGTGAATAGTGCTGCAATTTTTCCGGGTGTGGTTTAATTGCTAAACTGGTACTTTTTTCTCTTTTAAATAAAAAATTGTGTGTGTGTGTGTATGTGTGTCTAGGGGCTACAGCTGCCTATGCTCAGGGATCACCTTCTGGCATTGCTGATACCAAGTGGTGAAAATCTAGCTGGAGTTGGCCAGGATAAGGCAAAATACCCTAACCAGGTCCCTGGTAAATTTTTCTAATAAAAAATGCTCTAGGAGGCCAGAGCAGGTGGAGTATTTCCTTACATGTGGCAAATCTGGGTTCAACTCCTGGTACCCCATATGGTCTCCAGATTCCACCATCAGTGATCTCCAAGTGTAGAGCCAGGACTAAGCCCTGAGCACCACAGGGTGTTGCCAAAAAAGAAAAAAAAAGCTCTAATAGAGCTTTATGAATTCCAAAATCTTTATAAGATTTTATAAAATTTTTCTCTGATTCTGGAAGTCATGCCCACAACTCACCCCCCAGGGTTACAGCACACAGCAGCAAAGAAGAAAACCAGCTGGAGGGCCCCACAGCTCCTAGAGAATGCTCCAGGCCCCAAACAGAGCTGATATTACCGGGAGGTCCCAGATGGGGTAGATGCTGTCTCCCTGCCTTCTCCAGATAGAATCCTGGTGACCATGAGCTTCTACAAGCATGGCTCTGGCGTGTGGGTACCAGGACATGTTTTCTGAACAGTGCAACATTTCCTTATATGCAAAGTGATCAATGGAAAGTAAATCATCCAGCATTTCTCCCTGAAAACCAGGCTTAAATGTTGGTGGGAAAATCTGAGCAAAAGATAATGCCCAAACAAAATGCATCTGGACTGTGTATTCAACTATGGTGCTATGCCACCCTGGGAGGGGAAGGGTGTCTGTCCCTGTGCCTGTCCCCCTCTGTGGCGGCAACATGGTGTCCTGCATTTTTTAGAGCCTAATGAACAGCCAGGTATGTGACTGCATTGACGAGGCACGTGGGGCTTCATGGGATGGGGGGTGGAATCGGCCCTGCTCCCCGCCATGACAATGCTATGGGTTGCCACCCTCAAATGCCTCCTCCAGCTTCTGACTGACCATGAACCCAGAGGTACACATACTAATCTCGGAAACCAGGGGCTTCTGGCAGTAATCCTTCTAGGTTTATTACTAAAATATTAGAAATCCAAATTCGCGTGGCCACTATTGTGGCCACATAACATCATATGCTCTTCATAATCATCATTAGAAAACAAATTTTCTAATGATGCCTTTGTGGCAGGTCTGAATATTGGGGAAAATTCCAAATAACAGTGGTGGGTCTTTTGTCGTAATATTGAATGTGATCGAGAGAGAGAGAGAGAGAGAGAGAGTAAAGTGGAAATGTGCCACACAGGCAGGGTGGTGGGTGGGTGTGGGGGTATACTGGGGTTCTTGGTGGTGGAAAATGTGCACTGGTTGAGGGACAGGTGTTTGATCATTGTATGACTGACCAAGACTTGAACTGAAAGGCTTTGTGACTGTTCTCATGGTGATTCAACAAATAAAAAAATACATTAAATTAAAATAAAACAAGTCACACGAAAAAGAAATATAGGGGGACAAAACCTTAAGATTCTAACCTATCACCTGGAAGATTTGTTAGAAATTGAAAAATGTGCTTGGAAATGATCACATTATCAAATCTATATTTACATTTTCAGTAACACACTTTTCCCATAAGGTGAGAGACACCCAACAGATGATGTAACTAGTGAACTCTATCGGTAAAGGTGGCTGGAACCACAGCAAGGTAAGTTTCCCAGTTGAATTTGCCCCAGCCTTAGCAGTTGAATCTTGGTCGCTGTCCTTGATTCTGAACAACTGACAGAGTCACAGGTAGAGAAAGCCGCAAAGCCCAGGAGTTCAAGCAGCTCTGCCCAAATGCTTAAGTGCACATGCCGGGCTACAACTTTTTGGTTTACAGCCTCCGTGGCTTGACTCAAGGGCACTCTGGCCCCACCTTTAGACTAAGATAATTAACATGCTGGAAATGCAGCAAAGCCTGAAAAAATTCTGGTCTGGGGTCTGACAAGGTGGCAATAGTTTTTCTTATATTCTTCATTCCTTCAACCTCCAAGGACTTTAATGCCACTGAATACACAGTCCTGCCTCATGCCGATGTAGGCATATATCTACACACAGAAGTGCCAGGGGAAATGGGTGTGCTCATACGAGACTGGAATAGGGTTCCTAAAGGAGATCCTAAGGGGGTGTAAAATGGAGTAGAGTTTCTATGTGAAAGCAAACTAGTTAGAGACTTGGGTTTGAATGACAGGTAAGGATGGTATTCTTCCTAACATCTGAGATGATAAGCCAATATTGAGAAGATATCTGATAAGAACAAGATTGAATGGATTGCATTGCAGTGCTGGTCTTCGGTGATCACTGGAGGTAACCTCCAGGAATCCAGGAGGACTGGAAGGGGAAAGATAACAGCATATGGGAGTTGTTCTCAAAGACTCAGGATATGATGGGAGGTCAAGTGTTTTGGAACTTTCAGGAACACACATTTTCCATAAGGTGAGGAGAGACACCCAACAGGTGATGTAACTCGTGGACTCTATGGATAAAGATGGCTGCAACCACAGTAAGTTTCCCAGCCTGAACAGTGGAATTGTAGTCACTCTCCTTGGTGCTGAACCATTGACCGAGTCACAGGAAGAGAAAGCAGCAAAGTATGGGAGTTTGCGCAGTTCTGCCCAAATGCTTAAGTGCACATGCTGGGCTACCCCTTTTTGATTTACACCTCTATGGCTTGGCTCACTTTTTGCCATCATCCCTAAGTTGTAGTGCACTGGACTTGGGAGTATTCTTGTCAAAGGAGTTCAAAGCGTGGAATCAACTCACTCCCAATCAGCTAAACAAACCCTCACCTTGGTTTCCAGTGAAGCTTGGTGAAACACCTTAGCAATTAAACTGCACTGCCTTGTGTGTATATATGGCCTTAAGAAAGCAGAAGGAATGACTCTGTCTTGTGTGTGTGTGTGTGTGTGTGTGTTTATTTGTGTCTTTAACAAACCTAGAATCAACTGAAGGACATTCACAGACATCTAAAACCAAACAAATAAATCCTGGAGGCACAGAAAGGTCTCAAGGAGTTTGGGGTATATTGACGGGGATGTATTGAGTATACATGCATGTGAATATAGAGATATGTGTGAAGGTTGGCATGAATAGTCCATGAGTGTTATAAAAATGTGAAGGGAACTCCTAGAGTCACTCTGCTGTCAGGGGGGTAGTGCTTGGGCTCAACCCATGAAGACTCTTCCACTCCTCCTTTTTTCCTTTCAGTTTTGGGGTCACACCTGGCAGTGCTCAGGGTTTTCTTCTGGCTTAGCACACATAAATAATTCCTGGCATGTCTTGAGGAACACAATGTGGTGCCAGAGATCAAACCAAGGTCCGCCGTGTGCAAGGAGAGTGCCTGACTCACTATGCTATTTCTCTGTCTCCTACTTTTCAGCCATGGGCCATACAGGTTTCTCAGTGCTAGGTAAGAGAAGTGGCATCCAGCAGAGCCCCTGGTGATGAGCCCACCAACTCAAATCTCCCACTGATCCTCAACATGGAAGGACCTGGCACCTCCTCACTCCCTCCCAGAGAGGTACTGGCTACTCTAGTCTTAGATTCAGGTCTGTGAAGAGCACCTGGTATGACCAGTAGTGAGTAAAGATCTCCTGGGAGAAATATGCAAGAGAAGCCAAGAGCCAGTCTGATCTTGAGATGAGATGCAAAGATGCAAGAGTTTAATACCAGTCAATGCTTTGAATTGCCCTGAAGAGCAGGTCCCACCCTTAGCTAGATCTGATCCCATCACACCCTTAGCTCAGCTGGATCTGATGCCTTCCCACATACCCACCCACCTCTCTTTTCAACTTCCAGCTTGTACAATACTCTAGTGGAGGAGGGGATCATTCCCTTATGTGTGCCAGACCCTTTCTCATCCCTGTGTTTGTGCCTATGAAGGACACCTTCCATTATACCTATTTCCTTGCCAACTTCTGCTCAGACCTCATTTTAGCCTAATAATTACTAAGCCTGGATGCCCTGGGTCCCTCTCTCTGATCCTGCCCCTTGGGGAGAGAAAAAATTAGTCCTCATAGGGTTTACTCAATGTTATAGATCCAGGTACCTAGCTCAGTGCCCATCACAATGAATGCATGCATAAATAAATGAATGAAAAAATGAACTTTTTCCAGGGCTCTTGCACAGAACTGGCCTGGCTCTGAATGTGTGAAGGTGAAATTTTGGGGACTGGGGAGGCGAAGAAGACATTTAGATGGTAGAATTAATGTTTTTTAAAGCTGGTACCCAAACAGAGGTGATTTTGAGGGCTGATGACTGTTGCAGAGACCCTGCAATGCAGTTCAGTGGTTCCTCGGGGGTCTTGTGCTTGCTGGGCACGGAAGAGGGCTGGACGGAGGTGTCTCCAGCTAAATAGCTGCAATCTAGGGAGAGGTAATTGCAGGATTTGAAGGCGACTTTTTCCCTGACTGCCTGTGCTCAAGGAAAAAAAAGAAACCATCATAGACCTCTCCACTGGTGAGCTTACTGTGTACCAAAGACAGCAGCGGGCAGAGTGGAGGGCAGCGAACTGGGATGCCATGGACGAGCGCAACATTAGAGAGAAGATGAAGGTGGCTGAAGGGGCATGTCTCTGGAAGAAAACCTTCAGCAGAATGGAGGCAGACATGGAGGTTTGGGGGCAGAGGGGACATTCTAGAGAGGAGAATGACTAGCTGGTCTTTAGTTGTAGGGAGCATGAGTAACGGAGCAGAGAGAGATGTTTCTCATATTCCGAAAATGTCACACTAATGTTCCTGGAAATGAGGGTCCTTCTTCCATAGATAAGGGGAGAAGAGAGATGTTAGCTTGCCTCCACCATGTTCCCGTTCCCCCCCACCCCTGCCCTATCTTCCAAAGACCAGTTCTCAGTTTCTGTTTCCTTTGAGTATTTATTGCTTCCTTTATATCCTACTTATAAGATAGATCATTCTGTGTGTCCTCCTTCTGACTAACTTCACTCAGCATTCAACTCTCTGGCTCCATCCATGTAGCCACTAATTGCATAGTTTCATTTGTTCTTGTAGTTGAGTAGTATTCCATTGTATTTATGTACCACAGTTCCTTTATCCAGTCATCTGCTTGGGGACACGTGGGATACTTGCAGGTTTGGGCTATTTTAAATAATGCTGCAATGAACATCGAAGTGCAAATGTCTTTTCTGAAGTGAGTTTTTGTTGACCCTATATTTTTGAAGCTCCCACCCCCAATGCCAGTTACATAGCTGACCTGAGGTAAATATGGCACAGACAAAAGAGTAGACAAATGAGTAATGCCAAAGAAACATTTGTCCCAGGCTCAGCGCTAGCTCAGACCCTGACCTGCCTTGCCCTGCGGAGCACCCTTCCTGGGGATCCCCTCCCCTAAGTCTGATGTCAGCTCTGAGAATCCGGTTTCCCCAGAGGAGACCAGAAATCTCCTGGGGTGTGCCTAGTTGTGTCCCTAAGAGTCTGCAGCCCGTGGGTTTTCCCATCTCTCTGCCTCTGCCCTTAAGTGTGACCTTGGAAATTTCCTTGCTGTTTTACATCTCTCTATTATCATCTGTTGAATAGATGTCGGGCGGGGGTCTTATGACAGTTCCCATGTGACACTGTTGACATGTCTCTCCTTCAAAACTATTTATGGAAATTCCACTTACAGGTCAGGCTCTGTACTGGGTCATAGAGAATGTTCCCGGGGAGCATGTTCAACCCAGGAGACAGACAGGAAAGAAATGAGTGATTCGAAAAGCTTATAGACTTGCCATCTGTGACCTGTGCAACAGAGGAGAGGCGGGAAGACTCAGGAGCGATTAGTACAGCAGAGAGGGAACTTGCTTTACATGTGACAGATCAGGCTTCGATCCATTTGGTTCCCTGAGCCCCACAGGGAGTGATCCCTGAGCAGAGCCAGGAATAAGCCCTGAGCCAGCCAGGTTGGACCCCCTTCCCCAAATCCAAAACAAACATAAAAGGAAAAAAAATACAAGAACAAAACCATTCAAGAGTGGGTTGGCCAGGAAGGATTACTCCGGGTGAAGAAAACAGTGCAGCCAGGCTCCCTGAGGTACGAGGAAAGTTTTGAAGAATGGGAAGAATGGGAAGAGAGGGTCTTTTTTTAATCGACTGGAGTAAAACGGAGAAAAGCAGAGATGGGCTGAGGCAAGGCAGAAGAGGGTCATGAACTAGGATGGCAAAGCTTTGCAGGTCACAGTGAGGAGAGTCTGGGTGAGACAAAAGCTGTCAGCTCTTCTAGTCAAAGATTGATGGAGGGGGCTGGGGATGTAGGATAGTGAGTGAGGCGCTTGTCTTGCACATGGCTGACCCAGGTTCAGTCCCTGGCACCACCAAGGAACGATCCCTGAGCACACACCTTCTTGAAGTGCCTCTGCGGCCAAGGTAGAAAGAAGCATCCCCTGTTTGACCCTGGCTCCATCAATGGCAGGGTGGGGGGCGCATTTCTCCCGTCCCCGAGCATAATGATGAGGGTGACCTCACCTGGCAAATGAGCCCAGATGACACCACTGCTTGACAGCACAGCCTCCCAAGCTGGGCCAGGGCTGCCCTGGGCCCTGATGCTGCCAGCGCCTCGGAGACGAGACCGTGCTGTTACAAAAGGGGAGGAAGCAGCCGGCTGTCTGTTTTGGAGCCATGATGTATGTGGCTATTCTGGGCCCAGTGGGAGGGAGGCTGGCCGGAAGAGCAGAGTTATTTCAGGACATGGCAGGCTGCGATTTGTAGCCTGGGTGTGCTGAGCAAATTCGCAGAGGCTGGAGGGTCCAGAGACCCTGAAGGATGGGGCGGGGGCTAAAAGTCACCCAGGTGTGGCCCAGAAGAGAGGTACTCCCACTGGAAGGCCACTTGGAAGGCAAGGCTGGGCCATATACCTGCTGGGTGACCTGGGGTGCCGACTCACTGGGCCCCAGAATGTCCTTCCTGTCCTCCCCAGGGCCCCACTGCCTACTCTCTGGGTTGTCCCCATCTGACAGGTGAAAAAAATACTGAACAGCTCAGAAAGGCAAAACGACTTATCCTGGGCCTTTGGGAGGCAGTCAGGATTTGAACTCAGATCTGCAGATCCCAAGCTATGTTCTGTGCTGTGAACCCTCCCTAGCCCCCATTCCTTTCCACCCAGGAGAGAACGGAGGAGAGAGGACATATAAGGTGCTCAACACAGTTTTGGGAGGGGCGTAGCTTGTAGTACAGACATCTGGGCTTGAGGGGAAGTTGCTGCTTGGTTTCACTCACCTTCCTTGAATCTGCTCAGAGATGCCCAATAGAGGGGCAAGATTTCATTCTTGGGGACACAGCGGGGGGGGGGGCGGGGAGTACAACAAAGGCAGGTCGGGAAGAAAACAGCAGAAAGTGGCTAACTAGGGATTTTGAGAGGCATACTAGCCTCTTGGAGGGGGGAAAAACAGCAAAATTCCAGACTGAAATGTTTGTGTGTCTACATATGCATGTGGGTGTTATAAGGAAAAGGAGAGTCTGTGACTGATCTTGATAAATCACTATTTAACGGGTGCTTGAAAACAGCCTTGCCACATGTGGGAACATGAAGTGGCTAATACAGGCAGCAGCTTGGGGACCCCGAGAGTCCTTAAGCTACCCGGGGATATCCAAGGTGATCAAGCAAACAACAGAGAAGCGACAGAAGCCCAGCTCACTCCTCAGGAGACATGAATCTCCTCAATGAGGACTGTAAGTAAGAGTTCCCAGCGGGCAGAGCAGCGCCTGCTGAGCCTTCTTTCTCTGTTTTGATATAGGGAGTAGCTTCTTCTCTCAGGAACCACCCTTCTGTGTGATACCCGTGTGATCCCAGCTAAAGTGGCTTCACATCAGCTCTGGGGATGAGCTTATGATGGATGGAGTCCTGTCAATCAAAGCAGTACTTGCCTCTCACCAGACTGATGGGTTCCTGGAGAGGCACAAGCTCAACAGGCCTGTCAGAGCCGGTGCTCTTTAATTTAGAGAGTTTTGTGGGGGTTATTTTATTTCCTGGATTTGGGGCTGCACCCAGCAGTCCTCAGGGCTGACTCCTGGCTCTGTGCTAAGGGATCGATCACTCTTGTCAGTGCTCATATATGGTGCTGGGGTACTGAAACTGGATTGGTCATGAGCAAAGCAAGAATATTAACAGCTACGCTAGCTCACTGGCCCCCAATTCTGGGATCTTATAAAAACTTTTGGTCCTTCTTTGCTTGAGGGGGGCTAGAAAGGATGAGCAGAAAGCTTAGACCTCTTGGCCTTCCTGTCACCTCATCAGCAGGGGTCACTCAAGAAATGAATATGAGAACAACACCGTAAGCACATGAATCCAGCCAGCTCTGATGCTGAACATCAATTATGAGTATTAATACCTCCTCTATGTTTTATGTTTGTTTAGGAGCCACACCTGTCAGTGTGCAGGGTTTATTCCTGGCTCTGTGCTCAGGAATCACTCCTGATGGGGCTTAGGACCAGAGATTGAACCTGGGTTGGCCATATGCAAGGCAACTGCCCTGCCTGCCATTCTATGGCTCTGGGCCCAATACCTCCTCTATTTTATTAGAGCAACGTTGGCATGGTTCGTGTCCCAAAGGACTCCTGATTTATGCAATCCCTCCCATCATCAACAGAAGTCTTTACTGTAGTCTGTCTGTGCTGGAGTTTTTGCTACCTGGGACAGTAGTTCAAAGCAGGAAGACTGAGGTCAGGCTGTCTGATGCAGAGACCCATTCGACTGCTTTCATGTCAATGGCATTCGGTAGGCTCCTTTACCTCCTGGTGCCTCAGCATTCAAGTGGGATAATAATATTCCCCTGTGCTGACTCACATGGTGTGTGAAATGAGATCAGGGCCAGACAAGGCTGAGAGCAGCACCTGGCCCCAGAGGGTACCAATAACCTCATTATTGAAAGGCTGGTCAGAAGGCACACAAAGGCTGGAGCAATAGCACAGCATGTAGGGTATTTGCTTTGCATGCAGCCGACCTGGGTTCAATTCCCAGCATCCCATATGGAATCCTGAGCATTGCCAGGAGTAATTCCTGAGTGCATAAGCCAGGAGTAACCCCTGTGCAACGCTGGGTGTGACACAAAAAAAAGGGGGGGAGGCACATATTTTACCCCAAATCCGGAACCCTTCTCACCAAGGCACCACATGTCCAGATTGAGATGTTGGTCACAAGACAAACACAGCAAGAGTTCCTTTGGGGGGACTTCGTTGGCTATTTTGCATAAACCAAATTAGATAGCTTAATGTACTGTCCCCGTGCAAATGACCACAAAACCGACACAGAAAATCAAAAACTCTCACTCATGACCTCTAGCCGCCTCCCCCCCATACAGTTCCCTGGGCACTGCCAGGAGTAACTCCTGAGCACAGAGCCAGAAGTAGCCTCTGAGCACTGTAGATGAGGTCTCCAAATGTCCTTCCACCAAAACTGACTGGCAGTGCCTCACACATCACCCATCTCCAAAGCAAGCTCTCCCTCCAAACCTAGGCCCATCCTGATTTGGATCAATTTAATGTCCAAGTTCCCCATGCGCATATTTTGTTTGGTAATATCCTGGAAACGGGCTATGATAGGTTTAGTTACAAAAGAACCCTCACATCACAGCTGTAAAGGGAAAGATGAGTGTCCTGTTCAGAAATAGAAGATCACCTTAAAATAAAAATGATGAAAACCCAGAAATACACTCAGTTACCTGCCTCAGGTGCCAACTGACATCTGTTCCCTCTTTGGTTAAGAAAGGGGAGATTAGCAAGTGCTGAGAAGTGTTAAAAAACACAGTCCTCCAACAGAGACAAGCCTTTGACAAGGAAGTGCACTGAAAGGCAGTCTCTTTCTCACCGTGTTATTATATGTCATTTCATGCTGAGTCCACGGTCTCTCAGAAAGGCAATAACATGGTCCCAAACTTGGGAGAAATTGCAACACCCCCAAATACTGTCCATCTATTCCCTAAGAAGCTTCTCTTGCTATATTCTCTCTCTCTCTCTCTCTCTCTCTCTCTCTCTCTCTCTCTCTCTCTCTCCTTCTCTCTCCCCTCTCTGCCGCTCCACCCCTCTCTCATCCTATACTGAACCGATCTATCCCCTCTCTTGGTACTCAAGTTGGAATTAAGCTTATTAAAAATGTTCTAAGGGGGTGGGGGGTGGAGGATGGGAGGGAAACTGAGGACACTGGTGGCAGGAAATGCACAATGGTGAAGGGATGGGTGTGGGAACATTGTATAACTGAAACTCAATCATGAAAAAAAATTGTAACTATGTATCTCACAGTGATTAAAAAAAAAATAAAACCAAAGTGACATAAGCAGCACATACACAAACTCAAAAATAGAAGTTGGATAAGAGATGCAATTGTGTATTTTGAAAGTAAGAGAAAAATGACCTTTGGAATAACCTCTCTGGCTTCTATTTAATGAAGATGTGAATGCTACAATGGAGGTTTTTCATAAAATGTTTCTCCCCCTACCCCCACCAGTAAGAGGTTTTAATCCACACACAAGGGTCTTCCCCCAGTGAGATTCGGAAATACCACTATGCTTGCTGACACCTACCCCTGTACCAGCCATTACCTCCTGAAAGACACATGTGTCCTTATTGGCAAAAGTCACTGCCCAGCCCTCCCCTTTGCATGAGCTGGCACCGGCCCACAGTGCCATGGCCAGCATCTGCGTCCACCCCAGAGCAGCTATGGTTGTCACAGTGATGCATTCTACACTGAGCTGGTGATGTCATTCTCTGGGCCACGTAGCCACCAACAGATGACTGAGGCACAGTAACATCTGATTCAGACTGTTGGGCAGAAAGATGTCACATGTACTCAAATGGGCTCCCCAGACTCAGAGCGAGGAACCTGATCAATGCAACCCGCTGTGCTTCAAAACGGATGCAGCGGGCCATGGGTAAGTCACGTAACTCACATCCAGACACAACAAAAGACTTGCCCCAGACACCCCAGGGAAAATAAAAGAAGTACTGACAGAACCCCAGGATGGAGACATTCCTTTGTATTCCGTTCCTTGCCCAACCAGGCTGTAAAGCACCAATGAGCAACACATATTCCACAGAACAACGATTTTACATTGTTACTAGTTGCTTGCTCCTCCCTCATGGTCCGAGAGTGGAACTGTGTCCCCAAATGGTATTGAGAAACACCAGGCTCAGAAACAAAAAAAACAGATTTGACTGCGGCGGGACTTAGCAGGGTCTTTAACGCACAAGGGGGTGGGACGAAGTCCTGAAAGAGAACTTGTGCTCGCAACCTTTCTCAAGAATTTGGCTACTGGAGCTTTGGTCTGTGGGCTAATGTGATGCCTGACAAAGTCCCCTCCATGCCGTGGCACTCTGAAAAGAACTTTGAGCAGAGGGATTGCTTTCCATTTCAGAGGACTTTACTGGTAAGAACATTCTTTCTTAACAATATGGATATTCCTTCAAAAACTAGAAACTGAGCTTCCATATGACTCTGAAATACCACTTCTGGGAATATATCACAAGGGTGTAAAAAAGCACAGTAGAAATGACATCTGTTCCTGTATGTTCATTGCAGCACTGTTCACAAGAGCCAGAATCTGGAAACAACCCGAGTGCCTGAAGACAGATGACTGGTTAAAGAAACTTTGGTACATCTACACAGTGGAATACTATGCAGCTGTTAGGAAAGATGAAGTCATGAAATTTACTTACAAGTGGAAGGACACGAAGAGTGTCATGCTAAGTGAAATGAGTCAGAGAGGGACAGACATAGAAGGACTGCACTCATTTGTGGAATATAAAATAACATAATAAGACTGATGCCCAAGGACAGTAGACACAAAGGCCAAGAATACTGCTCCATTGTTGGAAACCTGTCTCATGAGCTGGGGGAGAAGGCAGCTGGAATAGATAATGGATCACTAAGACAATGATGGTTGGAGGAATCATTTGGGATGGGAGATATGTGCTGAAAGTAGATAAAGGACCAAACATATCTATATTGCAAACCATGGTGCCCCAAAGTAGAGAGAGACTATGGGGAAATTGTCTGCCATGGAGGCAGGGGGAGGGTTAAAAGGGGGGGGTATTCTGAGGACATTGGTGATGGAGAATGTGCACTAGTGGAGGGATGGGTGTTCGATCATGGTGTGACTGAAACTCAAACATGAGAGCTTGTAATTGTATCTCATGGTGATTCAATTTTTTAAAAAAACATTCTTTATGGAGACAAGGCTCATTTTCTTGTACCTTGTGCCCGTTAGTTCAATTTCTGATTCTTCTTGAGACACTCAGGGATGGCTGAGCCTCACTTTCCCTCCCCTGCCCCAGTGAAGCAGGAATGATGCCAATAACTGCCCAGGTGAATCACGTAGAATAATTCAACCCATTACCTATAAAGTAGCAACTCCATCTAATGGAGATACTGGTTACTTCAGGCTGAAACCCAAATACGAGCACACCTAGAAACAGGTAATTAAGAGCAGAGTTTCTCATCCTTGTTTTGGACCTGAGACAGGAGAAAGGGGTGTCCTGTCTCATGCACAGTTAGATTTGACCAACATCCCTAGTCTTTATCCATTACACACACCAGTAGCAACTTCCTCATTGTCACAACCCAAGACATCTCCAAAGCTTTCCATGACATGGTCGGGGGACGAATTGCTCTTGAGGGAGACTACTATTTGCCTTTTTTTGGGGGGGGGGTTAGGGTCACACCCAACAATGCTCAGGAGTTATTTCTGTCTCTGTGCTGAGGAATTACTCCTGGTGATACTCAGGGTACCATATGGGATGCCTGGGATCGAACCCCGGTCGGCCACATGCAAGGCAAATGCTGCTCAGACCCTTCGGGGGAGACTCTGAATCAGATCTGCCACCTTTCTGGGATGATAGAGATGGTTTTCTAGAGAGTCCTAACCGTGCTGTTCACCATGGCAACCACCAATCAGATGAGGCTATTGAACATTTAAAACTTGGCTACTAAAGTGGTAGAGAAATAGATTTAAAATGTTAATAATACATTTACTATTAGCTAATGCATTGAATAATTAAAAAACTGGGCTGGAGAGAGAGAGAGAGAGAGAGAGAGAGAGAGAGAGAGAGAGAGAGAGAATAGTACAGGGGTGAAGACTCTTGCCTTGCATGTGGCCAACCCTGATTTGATCCCTCAAGCATCACCAGGAGTGACCTCTGAGCCCAGAACCAGAAGTAGCCCTTAAGAACCATCTCCTATGGCCCCAAAATTAAAAAAATTATATTGTTTTCAAATGTAAATATACATCATCACTGGGATGAGTGGCTATCACATTTGGTAGTGCAGATAACAGAATTTGGGGTCCATGTATCACAGACATCTGTTGAGCATTCACTATGTGCCGACCAGGACAAATGCACCAGAAACAGTGGAAAATTACAGCTTCTATTCTTCTTCTCACCGGATGAGCAGATGCCAGCTAAGTAAGCTTGTAGCCAATATCTGGTCTGTGTTCCCTACTGTCCCTGTTGGCCTATTCCTCTGTCTGAAATCTCATTCCTTGGACACGAAGGATTTTCAGGGTCTCCTGAGACACATCATGATCTCAGGAGGAGAATTTAGCAGCACCCACCGGGAGGTCCGGATGCATTTACATGAATCACTACTCGGAACATAGTCCCGAGAGCACCCCTGGGAGCAGAACCTTGTCTTGCGCTTCAACACCAGAATCTGGCACGGCAGGAGGATGGGCAAATGCTTCTAAAAAGGAGACCCAGAAGTGCTTGGGAAGAGGGACAAAGTTCTGAGAACCCGGGTACGGCAAGAGCAACAGGAGGAGGCAACTGTGCTTGTTCAGTGTGGCCCTGGAAACTTCAGGGGGATCAGGTTGACTAGAGAGGGTGGGAGGAACAACCAGCTGGAGTCAGTTGGGGAGAGCTGAGGGGATGTTGTTCAGGTGGGAAGAGTAAGTGGTCAGTCTCTGCGGGAGGGAGTCCCATTAAGGCCCTCCCCCCTTCCCTCCTCTCCTCTCTCCCCCTCCATTCCCTCCGTCTCCTGCTCCTCCTTCTCTCCCTCCACCTCCCCTATTGCCTCTTCCCCTTCCCCTCTTCCCTCCTCCTCCTCTCCCTTCTCCTTCCCCCTTTCCCTCCATCTTCTCTTCCTTCTCCCCTCACTCTTCCTTCCCCCCTGCTGACCCCTCCTGCTTCTTCTGTCCCCCCTCTTTCCTCTCCTCTACACCCTCCTCTCTACCCCCTCCTGCTCCTCCCCCTCCCCTTCCCCTTCCTTGTCCCTCTCCCCTCCCCCAGGGTCCAAGCCCAGCTCTCTGCTGATCAGGTCTCTGCTTTCACTCCGCCCACCGAGACAGGCTAAACAGAGATAAAGGGGTCCTGAATAGCACCCCGGGACCCCGAATGAGGCCCAAAGCAGGCATCTTTTTCCTATCAGTGGGTCACCAGAGTTGTTCATTATTTTCTTTATAAAAATAATTAGCCCCAATCAAGACGGGAGCGCTTCAGAATTACGGCTCATTAGCCTGTGTGTGCATTTTCCAGTTCTCTACAAAGTCACGAGGTGCTGATGAAAATTACAGGTGCCCGGACTTGCTTCAGAAATGCACTCAGGCCCTGCGCCCAGCCGATTACCGTCAGCCATGAGACCCAGCCCTGTAATTGCAGACGGAGGTGGAAGGGTGCCGTGGGGATGCAGGGGACTAGGGGTGGCATGGGGCGGGAGGGTGACAAAGACTAGGACTTCCAACATCTGGGCTGTGACACAGTCTCCCGTCTCTTGTTGAACAAAACCCTATGCCTCATCACAAATGGGGCCACAGGCTAATTCAGCAGGAACAAGCCCAGGGAGCTGGCAATCCAGGGGGGGCAAAATGGGGTGGCTGAGCATCTCTTTTGGGCAAAGGGGCTGCAGGGGAAGTTTCTAGAACAGGGATTCTGGCCTCCTGGGAAGCAGGAGGCAGCTGCCTCTATACTGCGTGCTACTGTGGAGGTGGCTGTCTTCTGGTCTCTGCCCTCTCCCCCCCACTTCCTTTCTACTCCAATAATGAGGGGGTGCAGCTCTCTAAGAACCCTGGCAGAGCAGACTCTCTTTGAAGCAACTGTTATCTCCTTGGGATCTCATTTCATCCTTGTGAGCGACCCCAGGAGTGGGGACGGATCTCTCCTCCCAGCCCATTCCTCGGACAGACACATCGGGTCCAGGATGGGAGGAGCTTTTTACACATCACGGGGCACTGTCCCAGGACCCAGACACAGTAAGAGGACATGGAGAGGCTCTGAACCCCAGCCACCATGGTCCTTGTCTGGTCCACACTCAGGAGAACCCGCCAGCTGTGCCAGATAGCTGCAGCCACGAATGATGAGTCACAATTAAAACAAATTAATTGGAGGCTGGAGAAATGGTACAGCAGGTGGGGTGCTGGCCTTGCACGCAGCTAAATGGGGTTGGATTCCCGGCACCACACAGGGTCCCCCAAACCTCACCAGGAGGGATTCCTGAACACAGAGCCAGGAAAAAAACCCTGAGCACCACGGTGTGACCCAAGAACAGAAAGAAAGAAAGAAAGAAAGAAAGAAAGAAAGAAAGAAAGAAAGAAAGAAAGAGAAAGAGAAAGAGGAATGGAGGGAGGGAAGAAAGGAAGGAAAGGAGGGAGTGATAAAGAGGCATTTACCTTGCACACAGTGGGTGTGGCCCCAAAACAAAACAAAAAAATTCCAATCAATCATGCACTGTGTGTATGTCAGGTTTTCCCTAGCTATTGCCCTTCTATTTTCATTTCTGACCCTCTGACCCAGTAGTCACTTGTGGAGCAGTGGTCCCAGGCTTCAGGCAGGGTGCGTTGGGGTGCAAGACAGGACAGGGTCCCCCCAACCTGCAAGGCCCAGGAGCTCCAGCCATGGTCTGGGAGGTAGGACCCATGGCTTTGACCGTGGCAGCCCTAATGTTTTGGGGGTCCCCTGTGAAGATTCACCTAAGAGTCCTCATGGTACCTCTCCCCAACTGAACCTCCAGGCCCTGCTCTCCTTGTGGCCGCAGTTAGGCTGAGAATCAGCTCATCTGTTCCTTGTTTGTTTGTTTGTTTGTTTTTATGTTGGGGCTACACTGGCAATACTCAGGGTTTTCTCCTGGCTCTGCACTCAGGAATTACTCCTGGCGATGCTCAGGGGACAATATGGGATGCAGGGGATCAAACCTAGGTTGACCATGTGCAAGGCAAGCACCCTCCCTGCTGTACTATCCCTCCAACCCCTAATCTGATCCTCTGGTCCCTGGTTGAGTATGTAATGGGACAGAGAGGGCTTCATTATCAGGGGCTAGCCTGGGGGCAGTCTTGATGGTCTCCTCTGCAGGAGGCTGGGGCAGCTCAGTCCCTGGGTCTCCCAGACACCAGGACACAGACCGGGGCTGTGAACTCATTGTTCTGTGCTCTTTGCCATTCTTGCTGGTCCCATCCCTCTTGCTTGACTTCCCTTTGCGGATTCTGCCTCGCCTTGTCTCAGTTTCCGGGTGTTCGTGGCCTCCCAGCTTCTAACTTCCACTCCGGTGTGTGGATCTGCCTCTCCCTGCCCCTCTCTTTCCTCCCACTCCTCCTCATCCTTGCTCTTCATCTCTTCTCTCCCAGCTCTTCTCTCTCCTCCACCTCTCTCTTCTCTTCTTCCCTCTTTACAGCCTTTATCTCACTCTCTCCTCTGTCCCTCTCCCTTTCCTCTGTCCCTTTTCTTTCTCCTTTCCTTCCTCCTCTCTTCCTGGACCACCACCAGCAGCAACACTCGCTCCCCTGCGCGCACGCGCGCGCGCGCGTGCGCGCGCACACACACACACACACACACACACACTTAGCTCAGCTCTTTGTCAAAGCTGCCAAGTGTCCTTGGTAGATCACATGCCATCAAGATGTTAGAATCAAATCAAACTGCAACGGAATTACACTAATAAACCAATTAAAGTCCATTCAAAAAGTAATTTCCATAGCATCCTTCAGATTTGCTGCCTTCCTTGTCTCCTGTTCCCTACCTAACTCTTCTCTCTCTCTCTCTCTCTCTCTCTCTCT
>JAOXYA010392266.1:0-17824 GCA_028565675.1 Sorex palustris
CCAAACACAGTAACAACAAGTCTCATGATGGAGACATTACTGGGCCCGCTCGAGCAAATCAATGAACAACGGGAGGATCATGACTGTGATCATGATCGTGAAGTCTTATTATTAAAAAAAAAAAAAAGAAAGAAACAGAGTCAAGAAACCCTGGAACAATCTACAGGCCTTCTGGATGTTTCCTGGGTAGAAGGGGCATTTATGTAAACAAGGGGAGGACACATGACCACTGTTTACTCCAGGATACAAGATAAAATCACTAGCTTGGGAAAGGCAAATGTTAGATTCACAGCTATGATTATACAGAGGTTAAGGACCAAGAAGAAAGATCAATCAAAGTTTATTTACTGCCTAAAAATATTCTAGTGCATGATCTCACTACTTTGGGTTCTAGTTGTAAAATATTTACCTTATTTGGTAAACTGAGGCAGTGGGAGATACCATAAAGGTGCAGAAGGAAATCAAGCTAGTCTTTTCCAGGCAGCGTAGGCTAGAGACACTGCTGGCAACAGTCGACTGAGGTTACACTGCTCTCCAGCATAAACTTCAGCCCTCACTTTCCTGCACAACAGTGGCTCTAAGTCTCTGAATGCAAACACACCTACCTGAGGGAGATCAGCTAAGCTTGGGTCCCATTCTTTTAGGTTTTAAGAGGATTTAATACACGCGCACAATGGAAATGAAGTCATAAACTTCCTGCCTTGGACCTTATTTCAAGGTGGTTAGTATCCCAGGGTCACTGTACACATGTATGTAACTGTTGTGTGGGAGTGATTCAGAAGCTTGTGTGAAACTTCATTCTCCTCTTAGGTAAAGGAAAATGACTGAGGTAAGCACAGATCTGGGAGACTTGACCTTGAGCATTTCTGCAGCCAAGAACTCTTAAAGAAATTGCTGTATGGCAATGACAGAGGTCTGGCAAGGCTCCGTGAGTGAAATACCCACATCCCATTCCCCTCACTCCTCCATCACATGTAGCATAGTTCTCACAAAGCCCTCAGTCTTAGGTTCCCAGGGTCCTTAGTCATGAGAGTTGTCTTCTTTTATTTCATATGAGACTAGAAAAAAGTTCTAGTTAGGGGCGACTCCACCTCTCCAAAGCCATGGTAGGTTTGTTCAAAAAGGATTGTGGCACTGGAGAGAATACATGCTTTGCAGGGACTAGGCCCAAAGTCTGATCCCTTGGTGCTGCATGGCCCCTGAGCATTGCTGGCTGTGGTGCTGGGGGTGCTGGCCCCCAACACTGCTGGATCAGGTTACTGAATGGTCAGACCTGCATAGCTGAGTCAGGTATCACAGGAGTACCCATGTTTGGGAGCACTGCTTGAGTGCATGCCCCTGCCAAAAAGTAAAATTAAAAGAGAAAGAAAGTTGAAAAAAGGATCGCATTAGAGATTAGCATAGGCCTGTCTCTTCAGAGGAGAGGTTCTCTACCTGCAGAACTTGCCACTAGGCTACATGAGCCCAAACCAAGACATGGCTTTGCCAAGAAGAGATTCACTGGACTAGGGAGCAGCCCAGAGCCCTACTCCTGCCTCTGAAGCTGCAGTCACCACTGCGGACAGTGGTTATCAGTGGCTTCTGTCTGCTTCTCAGAGGAGGGTGAGTGACTCTGTGTTTTTTTTTAAGTAATTATTTTTTTTTACAAAGCTGTGTTTAATTGGATTTCAGCTATACAATGTTTCAACACCCACCCTCCACTAGCATTAATTTCCCAATGCCAATGTCCCCAGTTTCCATTTTATTCCTCCAAACTCCCCATCTCCACCGTCACCCCACCTGCCTCTATGGCAGTATCTGTTCATTCTCTCTCTCTCTCTCTCTCTCTCTCTCTCTCTCTCTCTCTCTCTCTCATTTTAGGCATTATGGCTCACGATACAGACGCTGAAAGATTACCACCTATATCCCTTTACCTACTTTGAACACTCAGTTCCTGTCCAGAGTGATCATTTCCAATAATGTTGTCATAATGGACCCTCCTCTATCTTATCTACCCTCTACTCCCACACTGTTGTGGTGATTTCCAGCCACTGACCAGTCCTTCTGACCCTCTGTTTTTGTTCTGTCTTCTCTCTGAGCTCACTGCATGTCTCTGACTAAGGAAATGCAGTGCTGTCCCTGGGCGGGGTCGACAAGCCCTAGACTCCTCCCTGCAGAACCACTTTGGGGAAGCTTTTCTTTGTTTCATTTTTTTGGTGCCAAGGCTCAATCAAACACAGGTCCTCACACATGCCAGATGCAGGCTCTCTCTCGGAGCCACATCTCCAGCCTGAATGGGTCTACATAATCTCTTGAGAACATAGATAGACTTTCCATTGTTTATTAGTTCTTTCTCCAATGCGTTTTTATTTTCAACAAACAATCTGAAAGGAAATTGATTTTTAGAATTCCCTAAGCTCTTTTGTTGATCAGTCATTTATGTAGATTATAAAAACCAGGACTGGAAAGTTCTCCAAGCAGAGGAAATTCTGGTTGTTTTTTTTTTTTTTTTTTTTTTTGTTGTTATGACCTTATTGGTTTAGGATCCACATCCAAGAGTGGTTAGGGCCTACTCCTGGCTCAGAGCTCGAGTTCTCCTGACAGTGCTAGGGAACCACGTGGTCTCTGAGGATGCAAACCAGGCCTCTTCCATGCAAAGCATGCACTCCAGTTCACTGAGCTCTCCCTCTAGCCCAAAATTCTATTTTGTTTGTTTGTTTTTGGGTTTGGAGGCACACCCTGTGGTACTCAGGTCTTAGTTCTGGCTCTGTGCTCAGGGATCACTCTTGGAGAGACTTGAGGGACCATAGGGATGTCAGGGATCCACCCTGGATTAGGCATGTTCAAGACAAGTGCCCTGTTCACTATACTATCTCTCCAATTCTCCAAAATTCAATTTGTTTGTTTGTTTTTTGCTTTTTTGGATTACACCCGGCAATGCTCAGGGGTTACCCCTGGCTCTGCACTCAGGAGTTACTCCTGGTGGTGCTCAGGGGACCATATGGGATGCTGGGAATCGAACCCGGGTTGGCCGCGTGCAAGGCAAACGCCTAACCCGCTGCGCTATCACTCCAGCCCCTGCTCAGAATTTCGACCCCACTTCCCCCTTCCTGCAGCTCGCTGCCCTCCACCACTGCTTCTCAACGACACATCGCTCCTATGTCCTAGCGTCCTTCACCCAGACTGCCCTCCCCCAAACCTCACTCCCTCATCAGTGGACTCTGCACAGATGTCCTCCTTCCTAGGATGCCTTCCCTGAGCACTTTATCTGAAGCGCCACCTATCACTCCGTTTTCCCCTCTGGCACTGATGTCGTGTTTACCCCCCTCTGCTATGAGACTCTCCATCCCGTGAGGGGCAGAAACACCAGCTATCCCATGAGTAACTGCGTCTCACGCGCCTGTGGTTGGACATCCTGTAAGAACTCAACAAATAGATATGAAATATCATCTGCTTCTAACATTCCCTAAGGCACTTCAAACCAAGTATCTTCCTCAATCCCTGTACAACCCTATGTTGGGGTTGGGTCTCCCATTCTGTCCCCTTCCTAACAGCGGACACTTAATGGAGACTGGAAGTGCCAGGTCTGTGGCTTCACCGACAGAGGAGGCAAAGCTTGGGCACACGCAGGCAGAGAAAGCCACAGGACCTTCACTCACACTTCTCCCAACCAGAATTCCCATCCCGCCCCTCCCTTGGACCTCAGTATCTCTCATCAGTGGCCTGGGAACATTTTCTTTCTTGCAAAATGGGTCCCAGAAGCTCGGGAACACTGAGACAAATATCCAACTTATGACGAGTCACTTCCATGAGGATGAAGATGAGAGGGGCGATGCCCTCATCACCAAGGTGGGGAAGACGCTCTGGATCCAACAAGGACAGAGCTATGGGCTAACACTGGACCAGCGCCTCTCTGGTCTGGCACCATCTGCTTCCTTTTAGACTCTGGCTTGGCTCTCACGGAGGCGGGCCCAGTCACTGATGCTGCAGAGTTAGCCAGATGTGTGCGGGATTTCCTGACCACCTCTGTAGGGCCTGGGGAACTTTCTAAGGCCCCAGCAAGGAAGGATGCACTCGAGTCTCTGGGAACTCAGGTCTCTGGGATCTAGGCTGCCTCCACGAACCGTGGAGCCAAGTCAGACAGCAAACTCCTGCCCTACTTGCATTGACAGGTGCCCTCTCCCACCCGGGGTCCCCCAGGACAGCTTGCCCACTCCATGTCCCGGAAAGAGGGTGCCACCGCCCACAGGCCGATAGGGCAGGAGGACCCCAAGGGGAGGACGGTCCACTCACCAGTGTGTGCCTGTCTGTGCGTCTCCAGCGCGTCCTCCTTTGAAAACTGGGCCCCGCACTGGTCGCAGACGAAGGCTTTGGCCCCCGCTGAAAGAAAGAAGGGGGAAGTCAGTTACCACTGCAGTCCTGGTCCCGGAAAACAAGGAGTCGGGGGGGTCTGGGACAAAACCAAGCAGGGGAACACTCGGACAGGGGGTGACTGGTGGGGGGCCCGGATGCCAGCCCAACCTCCCCCACGATGGTGCTCCAGCATCTCCCGAGGCCCTGTCCATGCCAGGGAGAAGAGGGATCCAAACCAGAAGAGCTAAGTCAGACAGAGGGAACAGCCCCAGGAGGACCGGGATTCTGAGGAGCTGGTGCTAGGAGGCAGGCACGGGAACGACAAATGTCACCCCAAAGAGACTAAACCCTGAGCCCTGACAGCACTGAAGACAGCAGGACTCAGCTGCCTCCTTCTCCCAAGATAATCCTGGCCACTGGCTGTCCCCAACCTCGCTGTCCCCCTGTCCAGCCACCTCTCGCACCCAACCCTTGACAATCCCGAGAAATGCCTGCAGCTTCAGGCATCGTGTGTCCCACGCACCACAGGGACACCTCGCTGTGGTGGTCCTCGTGCTCCCCAGCCCCATGGTGCCCTTGGGTCTAGCCAGGAGGAGATGAGCCCTTCCTCACTGCCAGGCTGCAAGTACCATCGCAGCTCCCCGGCCTCCAACGCTCACATCTGTCCCTTAAGTAGGAGCCTCTCCTCGCGCGCCCCTACCCAGGTGCAGCCAAGCCAACACCCCCCCGGTTCTCGCTCTCTCCTGCCAACTCTCTGGGGCTCTCCCCACCACACAGAAGCTCCCCGAGCTTCCCGCACAAGTCCCAGACACACTTGGTCTCCCGCATGCCTGCCTCGGCCCATACTGGGTAGGGGACATAAGTCCTCCCAGTAGAAACAGTGCAGCCCAGGAGACCCACTTCAAGAAGATCAGACCCCCTTCTGCAGGAGCCTTACTGGCGGGCCCCAATGTCCAGAGATGACTTTTTAAAAATTGTATTATTTATTATTTATTTTCTAAATTTTATTTTATAAAATAGTTCACAATATTCGAAAACATTTAATATTCAAACCCCAATCCCACCACCATTACACCTTTTCATCACCATATTTTGGATGTTTCCATCCCAAACCCCAACCCCAGCCCCAAAGCATAACCGAAATAATATATTTTATTTTGTTTGTTATGAAAAACTGCTGAAAATGCTCCAAAAATGTTCCTTAGAGGAAAGAGTGGGACGATTGTTGTATTTCACCCAGGGGCCATTAAGCCCTTCTATAAGAGATCACTAACATGTTGTTAAAGATTGAGCCTTGTGTGCATATATATGTACATATATATATACAATATATACTGTCACTGTCACAGTTCTCCTGTTGTTCATCGATTTGCTCGAGTGGGCCCAGTAACGTCTCCATCATGAGACTTGTTGTTACTGTGTTTGACATATCGAATACGTCACGGGTAGCTTGCCAGGCTCTGCCGTGTGGGCGAGATACTGCCGTGCTCTCCGAGAGGGGCGGGGGAATCGAACTTGTGTCGGCCATGTTGTCTGCGTGCAAGGCAAACGCCCTACCACTGTGCTATCGCTCCAGCCATACTGAAGTAATTAAGAGTAAAGGATGAATTTTCCAAAGGGTCAGCAAAGCGACACACATCTGAGAGAGAAGGGAGGAGAACAAATGTGGCCAACATGACCGTGATGACACTGGGGGAAGGTATGTTTGTGGTTTATAAGATGGCCTCAACTTTCCTGCAGGTTTGAATGTTTGTTTTGTGGTTGGTGTATTTAGTGTTGTTTTGTGGTGCCAGTGATCAAATCCAGGGCTTCCTTGGGCATGCAAATCACACAGTCCAGCCTCCAGCTCTCTCCCTAGTGAGATGCCCTTATTTGACACTAAGACTCGCCTCTGTTCTCCGCCTCTGTCTACTCCTCAGCCCCATTTGGAGCACAGTCCAGTCATGATATCTTACTTTTGGGGAATGGAGGGTGAGTTTGAGCCACATCCTGAAGTGCTCAGACTGAGTGCCCTGGCTCTGCACTCAGGGATCACACCTGGTGGTGCTCCAGGAATCATATGTGGTGGCAGGGATTGAATCCGGATCAGCTATGTGCAAGGCAAATATGCTACACATTGTACTATATCTCTGGTCCCCAATTTTTATTTCTAGAAATTTAATTTTTTCCTTTTAAATAATTTCCATGTTTCCACTTAAAATGCTTAGTGTTTATGTTAGCTCTTTGGAAATACAGATTAAAATAACAATTGAAATGACTGTCAATTAAATCTATCATCTGAGCATTTCCAGATTGATTTATCTAGATTGATTTTTCTTCATCTTATAATTTATGTTTTCTCGTGTCTTTGCATGGTAACGTTTATTAGATGCCATGCTTTGTTACATTTTACCTTTTTTGGCATCTAATAAACGTTACCATGCAAAGACACGGGAAAACATAAATTATAAGATGAAGAAAAATCAATCTGGATAAACCACTCTGTATATCTTTCCATTTCAATCAATATTCTTGGACTTTATTTTAGCATGATGTTGAATTATTTGGAAATAGTTTGATCCTTTTGAGATTTGCTTTTAAGATTTATTAGGTGAGGTCAGAGCTATGTTTAGTTTAGGGCTCATTTATTTTTCCTATTGTATAGTTACCATTCTCTTTACTTTGCTATTTTGAGTATCTAGTCAATATCTATTAGTTATAAGCTTTCCTATGATAGCTGGAGGAAATAATAGCTACTGCTGGCCTTACATGAACTAGAGGGGATTGTTTTATATAGTCTTTCTGCAGAGTTATTTGCCTATTTGAGGGTTGTTTCCTAAGACACATATGCACTGAGCAGAACTCAAATGAAGGTTCCAAGGAGACCAGAAACATTCAGTTCACTTGTTTCAGAAAGAAAAGTACATCTGTTGTTCCATATTGTCAAGGGTAGAAGTTCTCCAAGACTTTAATTAAGCAAAATTCGAAGTAAACATTTAAAAAGTCATAGTGTTTGAAGGATTTAATATTACTCATAATTGGTTCTCTGTCACTTTGCATCTATTTATATTTCATCTAGTGCCTATGAGGCTTAATAGCCTCTGCAAGTGATGGTGTAGTAATATGAAACCCCTAGTCAATCTGTCTGATAATAAGATAATAGATTTTATTTGTGTATTTCATTTGTTGCCAACAAACATTTCTTTAGCACCTTGTCATTGTGACATAAATATAAATAAATCTGATTTTTCCCACTGGCATTCTTAAATTTGGTCATGTAAATACATGAACCTATTATAAAGCAGACAAGTGATAGGTATTTTAATAGTATATAGTAAGAGGTTGAGCGATAGCACAGTGGGTAGGGTGTTTGCTTGCACGTGGCCGACCCAGGTTCTATTCCTCCGTCTCTCTCGGAGAGCCTGGCAAGCTCCTCGTAGTGTATTCGATATGCCAAAACATCTCACAATGGAGATGTTATTGATGCCTGCTCAAGCAAATTGATGAACAACGGGAGGACAGTGCTATAGTGCAACGGTGAGCACATTAAGAAAAGTAAAATAAGGGACTAGAGAGATAGCACAGAAGGTAGGGCATTTGCCTTGCAGACTTTCCACAGGTGTTCAATCCTTGGCATCCTGTATGGTTCCCTAAGTACCACCAGGAATAATTCCTGAATGCAAAGCCAGGAGTAACCCCTGAGTGCTGCCAGATGTGGCCCAAAAAGAAAAGCAAAGTTAAAAAAATAAAAAGTAAAGTAAAATAGGGCCGTAATGGCCATTAAAAGGCTGATTTGAGAAGCTTGAGCATGGGGGAAGGTGCAGCAAGTGTTCAAAGTTGGTGACAAGTGACTAGGCAAATGAGAGGGTAAATACATTGCAAATCAGGAGAACTGAGGACAGTCGCACACCAGGGAGCCCAAAGACTCAGGCAGGGGCCAAGGGCGGATGAGCTGAGTTCAAGCAAAATCTAAGTTGGAGGCCACCCTGGGGACATGAAATGACTCCAAAGCCAGAGGAACTGTGGTTAGATTTCCAATAGGAGAGAGCGTAGGGAGAGAGCAGGCAGGGAGAGAGCGAGAGGGGGAACCGCTTAAACTGAGACATTGAAGCAGGGATGGAAAGGAAAGTCTGCTTGCAATGATGTTTTAGAGACACATGCTAAAATAAGGCGAAACACGCAATCTTCTGGGTTTGGATGGAAGAAAGCAGCATGTTTATTTTGTGTTTTGTTTGTTTTTGGGTCCCAGCTGTCAGAGTTAACTCCCAGCTCTATGTCCAGGGATCGCTCTTAGTGATGCTGGGGTGGGGTAGGGGGACCACATGCAGTGCCGGGGATCAAATGTAGGTGGGCTGTGAGCAAGCCAAGTGCCCTCCAAAAAAGCAGTTTGAACTAAGTTTTGAAATCTAAAAGAATATAGAAAAGGTGTTTGAATTTCTCTTCCTAAGTTCAAATTCTAGGCTGCTCAGTTCTAATTCACTTTTATGTAGTTCCATGGAAATATTTCTCAGTCTGACATCTGTTGTTACTGATGACATAAAGTATGGAGATGATCTGATTACCTCTCTCTCTGGAGGTGTGGGGATGTCCCTAAGCAGTGCCCTGGGGGCCCAGGGGTCCTTTCCCATTGCTTCTCAGCTACAACAGGCCTGCCACTTAAGGTGAGGATCTGCAGATGTAATGACTGCCTCATCCCATCGTGCTCAGGGCCCTGTGTGATGCCGGATGTCAAAGCCAGGTGATCTGCATGCAGAGCAAGTGCCTTAACCCTGACAGTATGTGTCTGGACCCCGATTCCCCTCTTACTCACCGCATACCAAAAAAGTGGAATAGCAAGACTCTGCCTTATTTGTCACCACACCCTGCTTCCTGGCTTCTCTGCCTGCAAGTCTGGGAGAGGTGGGTCAGAAGCACAGATGACAGAGAAGGCATCAGAGAGGACATCACCCAGTGACTGAGTGGACAGCCATGACATGCCACCTACAAGTGCTCTTACTGTTTGCCACTGTTTTGGGCTAGAATAATTAATTTCTTTTGTATATATTTTTATTTGTTTATTTGGCTTTTGGTTACCCCCAGCCATGCTCAGGGGTTACTCCTGGCTCTTCACTCAGCAATTACTCTTGGCCATGCTTGGGGGACCACACCTGGGTCAACTGTGTGCAAAGCCAGTGCCCCACCATCTGTACTATCTCTCCAGTTTTTTGGTATATATTTTTAACATAAACACAACATCTTTTAGTGCTCATGTGGAAACACCCATGATCCACCACTCTACTACTTTTGTGTGGCAGAAAAGTTCCAAGGAGTGAGTGTGAATGAAATGGGGGTGAAGGGTGGGAGATAACTGGGCAGAGGCAGAAAGGCACTGGGAAGAATGATTTATAGTCCTTGTCTTTGGAGTAATGCAAAGGTAACTATAATCTTAAACTATTATATATATTTTGCTTGTTTGTTTTTTGTATTTTTTTTTGTGGGGGGGGAGCCATACCTGGCAGTCCTCAGGGCTTACACCTGGCTCTGCACTCAGGTATTACTCATGGTCAGGCTCAGGGGACCATAGGGAGTGCTTAGAACCTCTGTTTTAACAGGGGTTAAGACAAGTGGCAACTCTGGTTTTATCTCCTGAGTCACATGTGGTCCCCCTAGCACCATCAGGAGTGTTCTCTGAGCACAGTCAGGAATAAGCTCTGAGCACAGAGTCAGCAGTTAGACCTCGAGCACAGCCAAATGTGGCCCATTCTTCCTCCCCTATCCCCAAAATATTTCAAATAAAGAGCCACTTGGGATGGAAAAAGGCCCCTACATTTTAGGGCCCTACATTTTAGGGCCCCTGTGCAACCTGCCTCCTAGGGTTCTCTCTTGTTCTCCCAGTTGCCCATTTCTGCTGAGGAGCAGAAACCCAGGCTGGAGCTAAGAGATTGCTCAAATGCTAGGCCTCGAGAGGAGTCTTTTTTTTTTTTTTTTTTAATTTTTATCAGTGAGACACCATGAGGTACAGTTTAGACTTACAAATTGTGTGCTTAAGGCCTCTTCAGACCAGATTTAATTAACTGTCCCTTGTTATCTTATTTCTTCACCAACTACTATGATGTATTTGCGACACAGCTTTGGACTCCATCGTCCAGGACGGGCTTTCAGAACCAAGCCCTGGCGTTTGTTGGGAATGCATATGGAACGTTTGTCCGACTTTTCAGTGCTGTTTGCTGATGCTGTCATAGCTGTATTGTCTGCTTCTTATTCTGACAAACATAACCTGATAGACGGATAGGGAGGGGTGATGAAACACTGATTTCACACAGTGGGAGGTGGAGAAGTGAAACAGAGAGAGAGATGCAGTCAGATGGTGCTCTGCATCTAACATGCATCAGAGTCTAAGCACAGAGTTTTGTGGTCAGTGGTGAGGGTTCTGTTTTTATATAGCTCCTCACTCTGAAGGCTTAAAATCATTCAAGTTTCAAAGAAATACACATTTTGAAAAGTGGGACATTTTCTGTACACCTCTGGTAAACCAGTGTGACAGATGCTACTATAATTGTTTCCTGCACCCTCAAGTTTCTTCATATTCGGGTCTCTGATGACTTTTGTTTGTTTGTTTTTCTTTTTGGCTATTCCTGGTGATGCTCAGGGGCCCTCGGTGCTCTGGGGATTGAGTTGTGGGGGGTGAAGCCCTGCTAGCATGCACTCTAGCCCTTGGAGCTAACTTCCTGGCCCTCTGACGGCTTTTGAAGAGGAGCTGGCAGAGTTTTATGGTGAACTGTTTCCACTGAATGAGGGAAATCTGCTACCTAATTAGAGAGGATATATTTGGAGTTAAATTTCAGTTTACAATGTTTTTATCACCACGAACATTGTATTCAGTCTGGCCTTTGAAAACTAAGAGGCCAGCAATTATTTAAGAGATACTACTGATGTGCAAATTAGATACCTCACTCAAGTACTCCCCAAGATTTCAGCTTTCATTTCAGTCTGAACTGTCACTGTCAGTCACTGTCCTCCCATTGTTCATCTATTTGCTCAAGCGGGCCCAGTAATGTCTCCATTGTGACACTTGTTACTGTGTTTGGCATATCGAATACATCACGGGTAGCTTGCCAGGCTTTGCCATATGGGTGAGATACTCAGTATCTTTGCCGTGCGGCCGAGATACTCTCAGTAGCTTGCCGGACTCTCCAAGAGGGGCAGAGGAATCGAACCTGGGTCAGCCAGGTCAGCCGCATGCAAAGCAAACGCCCTACCCACTGTGCTATCACTCCAGCCCCAACAAAGCAATTTTTGGGTAATTATATTTCTGATATAATTATATTTCTGATAAAAATTATATTTATATAATTATATTTCTGATAAAAATGATAGTTTTATCTAAGTTTTATTAAAAATAGCTATAAGTTGGGGCTAGAGCGATAGCACAGCAGTTAGGGCATTTGCCTTGCATGCGGCCGACCGGGGTTCGATTCCCAGCATCCCATATGGTCCCTTGAACACCACCAGAAGTAATTCCTGAGTGCAGAGCCAGGAGTAACCCCTGTGAATTGTCTGGTGTGACCCCAAAAGCCAAAAAATATATAGCTATAACGTTGAAATGGTTTAAAAATGATTATAAGGATAGAAAACAAGACTGTCACAAAGGAATAACTTGAGATTGAAAAATATGGAAGTGTAATGGATTTTATTTTACTATGCTGAGAACCATTTTTATTTTAAGCTTTATTGGGGCAAACGTACAGAAATTTGAGAAATAATTGTGTGTGGTAGTGGTTATTTTAAATGTGTCATGAAAGTTTTCCCTAATAATCCATCATCTATTTTTTCTTTTGTTGGAAACCTTCTTAGGGAACGACAGAAGTGACTCAAGAGGTTGGAGTCATACTTGAGGCTAAGTTTGCTCTCTGACACCCTAAGAACACTCCCTGAGTACCTCTAGGCATGGCCCAAATATTACTAATAAAAAATAAAAAGAGAAGAGATCAACTTTCTTAGTAAATATCAATTATGAAAAGCAGTGCTGTCAACAACAGCCACCATGCTTTACATGAGATCTTCAGGCAATTATCAGCTAATAGTTGAAATGTTGTACCCAAATACCAACCTCTCCCTATTTCTTCCACCAGTCAATCCCTGGAAATCACTTTTCCATTCTGTTGTTATGAATTTATTTTAAAGGAAAAAGTATCTACTGAGCATTTTCTTTTTCTGACTTCTTGTGCTCAGCATAGTGAACTTAACATCCATTCATTTTCTTGAGTGGAAGAATTTCCTTCTTTCTCAAGGCAAAGTAATATTTCAGTGTATGTTTGTGTGTCTATCTGTGTCTCAGCTATTAAAAAAAGTAGTGCAATGAACACAGGAGAACAGGTATCTCTCCTGTTTTTTTTTGTTTGTTTCCTACTGCTATCTCCCAGAGGTAATATTGCTGGTTCATAGGCAGTACCATTTCCAATTGTATGCAGAACGTTGATCTGGTTTCTCATCGTAGGTGCCCAATTTACATTCCCACTAATAGTATGTAAGGACTTCTTTTTCTCCACCTTCTTACCACACTATCTTTATGATGGTAGCAATTATAGCAGGTGTGAAATGATAGGTTGTGGTTTTGATATGCACTTCCCTGGTGCTTGGTGATGTTCAGCTCCTTTTAATGTCTTTGTTGCTCATTTATATCTCTTCTTTGGAAAGAATTCTATTGAATTTCTTTGCCATTTTTTTTCTTTCTGGGCCTCAACTGGCACTGCTCAGGGGTTACTTCTGGCTCTATACTCAGGGATCAGTCCTGGTAGGCTCAGGTGACCATATGCGATGCCTGGTATTGAACCCAGGTCAGCCTCATGCAAGGAAAGAACCCTACCCACTGAACTATCACTACAACCCCATCTATGCCCATTTTTAAATCAAATTGTTTAAGGCAGGAAGGGCTGCTATTAAGTTGCATGATATTCTAAATACTTTTGCGTCTACTTAACATTTTTAATAATTTTTGGGGGGGTTGGTTTCACCTAGGGCTTACTCATGGCTCTTTGCTCAGGGATCATTCCTGGTGAGCTTGAGGGACCATATGCTGTGCTGGGAATTGAATCCACATTGGGCATGTGCAAGCACCCTACTTGCTGTACTGTCTTCTCTGGCTTTCTGTAATATTTTAATATTTTTAAAAATCCTGCTAAAAGGGTGAAACAAATATATTTAATTTCCTTCTAAATAATGCATTGTATTTCAAAATGTTTTCTTTTACTAAATACATACTATTGCTTGACTCATCTTTTTTCATGACCATATGATATTCCATGACAATGAGAAAAGAGTTCACGACCCTTCAGTCATCTATTTTCTAGATATTATTCTATACACAACGAAGATGGTGGAGAATGTTCCTTTTCTGTCGTGAAGTTGACTTTTTATTGGGCCAAAATAGAGGGCAACAACTAAGCAAAAAAAAGAACAGATGACACATATTATTCTGAAAACTTCTATAAAGGTGACTTAATAAAGAGTAGCAGATGATTACTCATCCATCAAATTCAATGACCTGGAAGGGTGTCTCAGAGAAGATACATTTAAAGTAAAATCCAAAGTCAAAAATCACTCAACCATTAGAGGTTCATAGGAAGTATTTTCCAGGCAGGAAGACCAAGCATGACAACATCTTAGTCAACACGTGTTGTTTGAAACCCAGAAAAATGTCTGCAATAACTGGAGTATGGGGTGGGGGTAGGGTGCAAATGGGATTATGACTCAAGATTAAAGTGGAATGCGAGAGGGAGGAAGAACAATTAATTCAAGGCAGACTTGACCTAGCTTATAATCTAAAGAAACATTTTATTGCTGTAGAACTGAGTGTGGAATAGGAATGAAAAGTTTGAAAGTTTTAACCCTAATAGGGTGTGTGTGTGTGTGTGTGTGTGTGTGTGTGTGTGTGTGTGTGTGTGTGTGTGTGATGTAGGCCAGAGCTTTAGCTGTGATAGGGTCAGAGGGGTCACATCTGGAATATTCAGGGAGTGGAGCTGACCCATTTTCCTCCTGGTCTGGATGGAGGAAGAGGGTTGGCAAGAGAAGGAGAGAAAAACTTTTGCATTTGGAACTTGAGCAGTGGAGTGGATGGAGAGGCTGTTAGCACTAGTGAGGATGGCTGAAAGGAAACCAGGCTCTTTTAGGTATTTGAGTGGGTGGAAAAAGTAGGAGTGGGGATCATCCACATGCTGTAAGTGGTTAATACTAAGTAACTAAACAAACTTTTGTCCAGAAACGTGGGCAGCAATTTCTTTCATTGACTATTATATTTAGATGTGTCATGCAAAGAGTCACCTTTGCAACAGCCTTTTTTAGAGTTAAATTTTATTTTTATAAATTTGTTACATTTTACATTTAAATACCAATCCCACCACCATTACACCCTCCCACCACCATATTTCAAATGTTTCCATCCCAAACCTCAAACCCTGCCCCAAAGCAGAATTGAAGTAATTTATTTTGTATTATAAGTAATCCTCTGAAAATGATCCAAAAGTATTTCCTTAGAGGAAAGTGTGTAAAGATTGTTGTATTTCACCCAGGAGCCATTAAGGCCTTCAATAAGAGATTACTAACATGAACATGTTGTTAAAGATTGAGCCTTGTGTGCTTCTATGTACATATATATTTTTTTCTCCTGATTGGTTGTCTTCTACTTAATATCCCATCTACTTCAAATCCCATCAGATGTGGTGTGCTACACTTGGTATATCAGTGGTGTAAACTATGGGATGTTGCATGGCCTCAATCCAAGAATAGATTCAGTCGTGTGAAACTCATCTGAGTGGCTGTGAGCCTGGTGGCGATTAAGTTCTGGAGGTTTTCAGCTGCCAGGGTTCCACTGGGGCAAGGACTGGAACTCACCCATCTCCATCGGGGCTGCCTCGAATGAGACAGCATGGTGTAGGGTCTGGAGGCATCTCTATGGTGTGTTGTTCTGTGCTCTCTTCTGAGAGATTTATTGCACAATAGCCTTTTTGAACATGATAGAGAAGAAAGATGCTTCTTTTAAATGATAGTGGAATTGGATGCTTAGTAGGACTATTCTTTCTGTGGTTGGCCTCATATACAGTGATATGATGAAAGAATGCCTTTACTTGATAGCAGGGAAGATAACATATAAGGGAATCAGCTGAGCTTTCTTTTCCAGACTACATCAGAATAATTGTTGGTGCAATTATGCAATTACTGCTCTAACAAGCATCTCCATCTCCACTGTATCCTATCTGCTCTGTGAAGGTGAGGCCTTATCTCCTTTATCCAGTGCTTGTCACATGCTAAGTGTGCAATAAATCTTTGCTAAAATGACTGAATGAGTCAAAGCTTAAGAATTGTTTTAAAAGATAATGAACATTAGTCAGTAGAGAAATGCAAATTAAAATAGCAATGAAGTATCACTTCACTTCACACCTATCAGAATAATTAAAATGAAAATGCCAGAGAAGATGTGAAGAAACTGGATCCTTCACACAGTACTGATGGGATTTGGTCCAGCTACTCTGGGAAAACATTTGGCAATTTCTTCAAAGGCTAAACATGCAATTTCCTTATGACCCATGATTATACAATGAAATGAAGATGTGTGTTCACTTAGAAGTATATATATAGATATTTTACAACTTTGTAATTGTTAATTGAAAATTGAAAACACAGTTGAAAATGTTCTTCAATGAGTGAATGATTAAACAAACTATGGCGCACCCTTACTAAGGATATTAGTAGTAACAAGGAATAAAGTAGTCACACAACAACCTGGAGGAATCTCAAGATTTGTGCTGAATGAAAATGATTGCATTTGCATAACTCTTGAGGTGACCAACTTTTTAAAATGAAAAACATCTGAAGTGAAAAAGATTTTAAAGTAGAAAGGCTTTCGTTTGTTTGGGGGTCACACCCAGCATTGCTCTGGAATTACTACTGGCTCTGCACTCAGGAATTACTCATGGTGGTGTCTGAGGCACCATGTGTGATTCTGGGGATGGAACCCAGGTCAGTCACATGCTTGGCAAATGCCCTACCCACTATATTATCTCTCTGACTCCCTCAAGTAGAACATTTTTATAGAGGAAAACAAACAGATGGGTAGGAAACAATGAACAAAGGCATAAGAGGGACTCAGGCTACTAGGGATTCTTGGGGTGATGAATGAAAATTCCCCACCTGTATATTAACTATATAGATATTAATATACTGGTTGTGACAGTATGGTACAAGTTGCAAGATGTGATCACTGGGGAAACCTGGTTAAAAATACATGGGATCTTTCCATATTTCTTCTTATGACTGTCAGTAAGTCTATTGTTATTTCAAAATAAGTTTAGCATTAAAACTTAGTTATAATTTTAAATAACACCATGAAGTGTGCAAGTATTTCAGTGATTTTTCTTATTATCCAAAATGACCCATGCCAGCTAACAATTTTTAGTCATTTTGGTTTAAATGAATAGTTTTATTTACAAATATATTTAGGATATGTGATTAGATGAAAACAATATACTTGGAGATTAGTTAATGCAGGTTTTATTTATTAATAATTTGCAAAATAAATTCCAAAAAATTTTCTCTTAAAATATTGGGCCAAAGAGTCCTCCATGATGATTAGAAATGTTCCATGAGAGAACAGGTCTATCTCCTCTTGAAAACCAGCCATGCTCTGGTGGAAGTGAGACCAGGGCTAGAGAGCACACAGGGCAGGTAACAACCTTGCTTTGCCTGAAGCTGATTCTGTTCTGTCTTGAGCACTGCATATGGTCTATTGCACACCACCAAGAGTGACCCGTGAACACAGAGCCAGGGGTAGGCTCTGACCATCAGCAGTGGTTAACCTGTTTGCCTTGCATGTGGCTAAACCTAGATGGATCTCTGGCACTCACATCATCCCCTGAGCACACACAGGAGTGATCCCTGAGCACAGTGCGAGAATAAGCCCTGAATACCCAGAATGTGGCCCACCCATTACCCCTGAAAAAGAGTGAGGTTGCTGTTTTGTATATCACCCTCTGATAGGTCCAAAGAGAGATTCACCCTGAGGATTTTGGTAGTCTTTTAAGAATACGGGTAAATGGGATATTTCCAGATCTAAAGGCAAGGATTGACATACGGCAGATGACCAATAAATATTGATCTGGCCCTGGCATAATTTTCCACTTTCTCTCCTCTCCTATGCTCCTCTGCTTCCAAGATGCAGAAACCTGCAGTGGGTCTAACAGGAGAGATGAAGATGAGAGAACATTGATCCACAAGCATCTGTGATCAGACTCCTCAAGATTCAATTAAACGACCAGAGAATATTTTCCAAGCTTTTCCTGCGTTTTTTTGCCACTGGGTGAAGATGTGAGAAATCAGCCACCTATATTTTCCCCTTTCATCTAATCTGGGATGTGATCTTTGAAGAAGATTTTATATTTTCATCTTTTGCTTCTATAAAAACTCTACATGGAAAGTATCATGTTAAGCGAAATGACTCAGAAAGAAAGAGATAGACATAGTAAGATTGCATTCATCTGGG
>JAOXYA010392368.1:0-17823 GCA_028565675.1 Sorex palustris
GATCCGTGGTGGTGGAAAATGGGCACTGGTGGAGGGATGGGCACTTGATCATTGTATAACTGAAACCCAAGCACAAATATTTGTAAGTCCACAACTGTACCTCATGGTGTTTCACTAATAAAAATTTTTTTAAAAATTCTCATTAATAGGAGCACCAAGCTCTTAGGAAACACGCACACACACACACACACACACACACACACACACATACTCTCTCTCTCACACACACATTCTCTCTCTCCTCACACACACACACACACAACCCAAATCATTTGACGAACCCTGAATTATGAAAGAAGCTGTGTCAGGTGAGGGCTTCCCACATGCCACACCCAGAATGAAGCACTGAACAACTTAAGTAGATCATTCGTCTCCGCCCCAGGATGGACGATTTGCAGAATTAGAGATCTGGTACCAAGCAGTGGTAAATGAGAGTGAAACTTGACGTGCACTGGGGCAATCAAAGAAGGCTGCCTGAAGGAGGTGGCCAGTCAAAGACTGGAAGACAGAAGAGCCATGCTGGGCCTGCAGGATCCTGCGAGAGAGGGCATGTTCACAAGTGTGTGTGTGTCGGGAGGGGGCTGTCAATCTTATCCTGACGATAACCGGTAAATCCAGCCCTTTATACAAGAGGGCCAGTGATTTCCCTGCTGACGCTGCTGGTTCCTGCTCTGAGGAGCACCGAGGTTGGTTTTAATTGACTTTCTTCCCCTCGTCTCTGAGAAGCCTCCTGCGAAATCCCCAGTGTAGGGGCTGAAGCGATAGTAGAGCGGGGAGGGCATTGGCCTTGCACATGGCTGACCCCAGTTCAATCCCCGGCATCCCATGCAGTCCCTGAGCACTGTCAGGAGTGATTTTTGAGTGCAAATCCACAAATAAGCCCCAAGCATTGCTGGGTGCTTCCCCCCACCGCCACACCCACTAAAAAAAATAAGTTCCCACTTGTTGGATATTAGCCCTAAGTGCTTTAGGCTTCATCAGTGAATTGACTCTTTTCCTCCTCCCAGAGAAGCCCTAACCCCCTGACTATCTCTTTAACCTTTCCTTTGTGTTTTACCTCTCATTGTCACAATTCCCCAAGTCAGGGTTGGTTACGTATAAGCCAAAACTTTCTAATAATTCTGGACTGTGTATTTGTGGTGAATTACTTGCTTTTCTGTTTCCCCTATAGCCTTTTTATATTTTACCATAGAACAGTGTTTTTTGCTTAAACACAGAAAGACCGTTAATGCTGTGCTCCTAATATTTGAGAGTTGATTGACTCATCTACTCCTGGGCATCTGTCCTAATTACTTAACTCAGGCTTCAGTTGCTGTAGTTCCTAACACCCCAAACGGGAGGTCCTGCCAGGGGACAGGGATGAACCCGGGGTGAATGGCAAAGCTACCCTGGCATCGAAATGAGAACGTCTTCAAAGCATAAATGTGTGGTCCTGATGCAAGCTGTTATGATTTACGGCACAGACCCACATGGGGGACAAGCTGGATGGGCCTGAGGACCTAGTCTGGGATTTACAGTAAAAGCCTTGCTTGCACTCAGAGTCCAGAGAACTAAGTTTTGGAATCAAAATCTCTTACTGTGTTTATCCAAATAGCTGCAAGTATTAATAAGAAGTAAACTTAGATTGTTTAATATGTATAACCGAAAGGAAAGAGAAAAGCAATATAGATGTCCCCGGGAGACGGAGCGTCTCCTTGAGTTCATCCCCCAAGAGAATTGTCTCCGCCGAATTCTTTACCTTGTGAATGATCAACCATAGCTGTCTGCAGTCCTACACCTCAGCCTCGACCCCCCTGGTGTGCTGTAAGAACGCTAACAGCTCCGCGTTCAACGGGCCGTTTCCCCATCAGCCTGAAGTCCCCTGTCTCTTTGTCCCTCTGCTGGGGAGGCCTGGGGAGGCGAACACACGTGTGAAGTTTTGTGAACTCACACTTTGTGCTCCCTGTGGCATCCACAGCTTTTCAGACGCCCCTGACTTCTGCCAATGCCTGCCTTTACACACAAACAGAGCATGCGACCCCATGTGCAGCGTCTCCTCACAGCTGACGAGAACCTGTGGACACCAGGAGACTGGACCCAGTGTCCTGTCATCCTCTGGTGCTGACCAGAGCTTGTTGTACAGCAATTTCTCAGGAAAGCCTTGGGGAAACACCCCTTCTTGGTTCCCGGTGCCTTCTCCGCCGTCCATCTCTGGCTTGAGGATTCGAGTGATTGGAGATCGGACCCTGGGACCCGCCCAGTTCTGAAGCATCTGACCCTGATGCTGAGATGTTCTATCCGGCCCCCACCCCGGGCAGAGTCCAGCTGGGGAAAGTGGGCACCACCCCTTTTTCCTCCCACACAGCGCTCGCTCCTGCTCCAAAGGAGAACCACTGGGCGTTTTTCTTGTTTCCCAGTGATTTATTTTTAATCATTTGCTTTACTGGGCCACACCTGGTGATGCTCAGGGGTTACTCCTGGCTCTGCACTCAGGAATTACTCCTGGCGGTGCTCAGGGGACCATATGGGATGCTGGAATCGAACCTGGGTCGGCTGCATGCAAGGCAAACGCCCTACTCTCTATGTTATCACCATAGCACTGTAGCACTGTCCTCCTGTTGTTCATCGATTTGCTTGAGCGAGCCCAGTAATGTCTCCATCATGAGACTTATTGCTGTGTTTGGCATATCGAGTATGTCACGGGTAGCTTGCCAGGCTTTGTCGTGTGCGCGAGATACTATCAGTAGCTTGCTGGGCTCTCCGAGAGGGGCAGAAGAATCGAACCCGGCTCAGCCGGGCTGGCTGCACACAAGGCAAATGCCCTACTGCTTTGCTCTCACTCGAGCCCATCCCTCCTTTCTGTTTTTCTTGTTTTTGTTCTGGGGTGACACTTGGCACCGCACAGGGCTGACTTGTGGCTCAGTGCTCAGGGATCACTCCTGGCAGAGCTCTGGGAAGATGATATGGGAAGCCCGGGATTGAACCGGGGCCAGCCCTGTGCATGACAAAACGTCCTCCCCGCTGTCCTCTGGCTCAGGTCCCCGATGTTCTTGGGCCTGGGGAGCTTCTTCACATGCAGACTCGAGTCTCGCTTCTCAGGAGTGGTGGCTGCAGGGCTGGGGCACCCGGGGGTCGGCCCTGCCTTCCTCTGTTTCCCTTTCTCTGTGCCCTTGCTCCTTCAGGTCACTTTTCGCCTTCCTGTCTTCTCCTGCCCTGATACAGTCTGTTGCTCCCGTGCCCTTCCTACATCGTCGCTGCTCCTGTGGTTGTTTCCTGCCTTCCTGTCTTTCCTGTCCGCTCACTTGTCTAATCTTATTTTCTGTTCAATGGTGTCAACTTGTGTGACTGCTTTGTAGTGTATGTTGGTGTCTGACTGTCTCTCTCACTTGGGGGCCACACCAGGCAGTGCTCAGGGGTTGCTCCCCACTCTGCATGCAGGAATCACTCCCAGCAGCGCTCATGGGGTGATATGGGGTGCCAGGGATCGAATCCGTGTTTGCCACATGCAAGGCTAGCGCCCTCCCCGCTGTCCTATCGCTCTGGCTCTGTGTTTTATTTTTTTGGGGGGGTCACACCTGGCAATGCACAGGGGTCACTCTTGGCTCTGCACTCAGGAATCACTCCTGGTGGTGCTCAGGGGACCATATGGGATGCTGGAAATTGAACGTGGGTCAGCCGTGTGCAAGGCAAACGCCCTACCCGCTGTGCTATCACTCCAGCCCCCATTGAACTGGTTTTGAGCTATTAACTACCCCGGACCTGATGTGCCGCTGTGTCTTTGGGGCCGGGGTCTACTCAGCTCCGCCTCCTCCCTCGCCTTAGCTGGTTGACCTTGGCCGCTGACCTTGGTCGTGGCTGAGCTGCTCCGGGCGGCCGCTGTGTTTAAGGCTTTCAGCCTTCTGGGTGTGGCTTTGTCTGTGACCAGCGGGTAGGATCTGGTTCTGAAGAATTCTGCTCCTCTGGGGCTTCCTCGTGTTTTTTAAAGACGTTTGCAAAGTCTCTGAATGACGCCTTAGGCAGCAGCTCCTGAAACAGCTCTTCTCCTGCCTCCCCCGCTATGATCGGCACAACTTCTTTTTCCCGGGATTTAGGCTGACTTCCGGCTCAGCATTCAGGGGTTGCTCTCGGCGCTGTCGGCGGGACCGTGTGTCCATCCATGGAGCCCAGCCCGGCTCTGGGCCCTGGATTGTCTGTTTCCATCTCCCTGTGTCCTGACACATGGATTCTGCTTCCAGGCTGTCCTCTCCACGTGGCGTCTCCGCATGGAGCAGTGGCCATTGGTGCTGGCCCTCCCTCAGCTGGCCCTCTGCAAGCCCACCCCAGCCTGAGCCCCACACCCGCTGCCCCTCTGCCCTTCACAGAGGAAAGAAACCTTCCACCGACCCCCAGAGGGAAAACCTGGGAGTCACTGGAATGATTTGACAGATGAGAAAAGAGGAACATCAAACGAGCCAACAGAATGGCGGGGCCTTCTGAGGCAGGAAATCTGTGTGGACCCTGAGTGCACACGGCCCATGGACCCCATCTGCACATGGCCCATGGGCCCGACTGCACACGGCCCGTGGATCCCATCTGTACAAGGCCTATTGGCCCCATCTATACACAGCCCGTGGACCCCGTCTGCACACAGCCTGTGGGCCCCGTCTGTACATGGCGTGGACCCCGTCTGCACACGGTCCATGGGCCCCGACTGGACATGGCCCAAGGATCCCAACTGCACACAGCCCGTGGACCCCATGTACACACGGCCCGTGGACCCAGACTGCACACGACTCATGGGCCCCATCTGCACATGGTCCATTGACTCCATCTGGACATGGCCTTTGGACCCAGTCTGCACACGGCATGGACCCCAACTGCACACAGCCCGTGGACCCCATCTGCACACAGGGGTCCATGGACCCCGTCTGCATGCGGACCCCATCTGCACATGGCATGGACCCTGACCGCACATAGCCCATGGACCCTGTCTGCACACGGCCCGCAGGCCCCGACTACACACAGACTTGCCAGCTCAGATTTCACAGCCACGGTCTCTGTTTCTTCAGTCCACACAGGGCAGGTGGCAGCAGTGGGACCCCAGGCCCCTGGGCTCGGCATTTCACAGAGACAGGCTGGGCCCTCTGGAGCTCCTGGGGCCCAGAACGCGGGGTCTCTGCCAGGCCGACCCACTGCAGGAAAGGAAACAGCGGCCACAGGGCGGGTCACCAAGGGGCGGCTGAGCGGAGGACGGGCTTCCTCTCCCACCGTCCCGCCCAAACGGTCTCACAGAACAAGGCGAGGGAAGCTGGGTCAGGCGGCACCGCCCCCGGTTCTGCGGGAATGAATGGGGGGCGTTCTGGCAGGGCAGCAGGGGCGGGCGGTCAGATGTGGAGGACAGAGCCGCCTGGGAACTGGGGAGCTGAGGCTGGACAAGGAGGGTCCTGCCCTCGCTCGGCTGAGGGGGCCGGGAGGGGAGCCCGAGACAGCCACAGGGCGGTGGGGGGGGGGCGCTCTGCTCTCTGTGGCTGCCGAGTCTGGCCCATGTGGGCACCACTGCAGTGGGCACGGCCCTGCACCTGCTGGGGTGGGCATCGCGGGGCACTGTTCTCACAGTCACTCCTGCTATGTCTCACACTCTGGGGCGGCAGCTTCTTGCAGAGGCTGTTTGGAACTGAGGGGCTGTGAGGGAACGCCCCCCCCCCCGCCTCGGCAGGGGCGGGGGAGCCCAGTTGCGGGCTGGAGGGGCAGTGGGTGGGTGAGCAGGAGCGGGGAGGCCGAATGGCTCCTCCTGCTCCACAGGCCACAGTGCTCGGGCCCGTGGCAGGTGGCTCCAAGGTCAGAGGGAGCCCCGGGCCCACAGGCAGGCAGGATGCAGGGCCTGAGCAGAGTGGCATCCTGTAGGGGACAGGATGCGGGACCAGGATCCTGCCCGGCCCACGCTGCCCCTGTGGAGGGGTGAGGACCCCTCTGGCCTGGCCCCCACTCCCAGGAGGGCAGGTGCAGCGTGGGCTTTGGCGGGGGCTGGCCGGGCACCCAGCTCAGGCTGGACCCCCACCCTCCCCACGAGCTGCTCAAAGACAGAATGAGGGGGGACAGACCCGGGAAGGGGGACATGAGAGCTACAGAACTACCCGCAGAGGTGCAGCCGGAAGCCCGTTCCCCCCCCCCCCATGCCTCCAGGAGGGACGGGTCTCCATCCACAGTGCACAGCCAGACAGAGCGGGCACATCCCTCTGCTCCTCCCGGGCCCAAGCTCGCTTCTTTCCCGGTGGGAGACAATCCCAACGGTGCTCAGAGCTGACTCCTGGTGCTACGCTCCAGGATCGCTCCTGGCGGGCTTCGGGACCCCACCCCGGACTGCAGAGAGCGGCCAAGGCTGCAGACCCCACACCAGGCGTCACCTGTGCTCAGGGCCCACCCAGATATGCCCCACTTACAGCACACGCCTCAGCATACAGCACACACCTCCACACAACACACACACCCACTTAGCACACGCCCCATGTACACCACACAGCCTCACGGATGGCACCCCACCCCCACATACTGCACACAGCACACACCCCATGCACAGCACACGGCCCCAAATCCAGTACACGGCCTCACATACTGTAATGCCCCCCACATACGGCACATGATCCCACATATAGCACACAACCCATGGATAGCACATACCCCTACAGAAAGCACACGCCACCACACGCAACACACACCCCATGCATGGCAGCCCCCCAAGTACATACACAGCCCCACGTCCAGCACATGACGCAGCCTGTGGTCTGTCCAGGCCCCCGTGGCTCTCCCTGGGCCTCATGTGCTTTCCTTTCCCCACACACACACATGCACACACGCACACACACCACATGCCCACACATCCCTGCAATATCACACACAATATATACACGCACATGCCACACACAGCCACACCTACCGCGCACACGCACGCACACACGCTGACTTTGGTGCATGCAGCATCTTGGGTGGAGGCGAGAGAGCTTGGGGAGCCCGTCGGGAAGGGCTGAATGAAGCTTCTCCGCCTGGGGCTGGAGGAGCCTCTGGCAGATGCAAAGTAGGTCAGGGGAAGAATAGGACAGCTGCGTTTCCAGAGGTACCTGACAGCGGCTTTTGTCCAGTGAAGAATGACATGGAAATCACTTCCTCCCACCGCTTTCTCTGCTGTGCCCGTTGCCAGGGGCTGCCCGCTCTCCACCGGCCACTGCCGGAGGCGGGAGCTGGACAGTACAGTATGGCCTCTATGAGGGGAGCGTCCAGAGGAGGAGGGGCAAAAGCTCTGTCCATGGATTAGGGGAGCTGGGGGCCCCTCAGAGATACTCAAATGCTAATGCAGGGGGCAGGCAGGCGGGGCCAGAGAGGAGGCAGAGGGAAAGCGCGTCCCCGAGCCTCTGTGTGCTGACCACAGAGTGTCCCACAGTGTGCTGACCACCATGTGTTCCCGTATGTGCTGACCACCGAATGTCCCCATGTGTGCTGACAGTCCCCCTGAGGCCAGCCCAGCGAGCCAGGATGAAACAATCTGTCTTCCCCAGGTCACCCGAGGTCTGGGCCTGGCGTAAGGCTCTCGCAGTGGAGAGTCTCAAAGGGCAGGGGAAGCTCAGTGCAAGGAGCACGGGCATCCGGCCACCCCTGAGATTGCCAGGGCCCCAGAGTCCCTGTGCACTGTCGCTCGGGTCATTTTTCTCTTTCTCCTGGTCTGTTTTTCTCAGCCAGAGAAGGAACCTGGATGCACAGAGACCCGGTACCTGTGCCAGGACGCACCCGGCTGGTGATGTAGACACTGCAGACATTGCTAATCGATCCCAGCACCATCCCACCCCTGAGCTGCTGCAGCGGGACATGCCCATCACCAGGCATCACCAATCGATCGCAGCACCTCCTGACCTGGGCAGCTTCAGCGGGACATGCCCACCGCCAGGCATCACTAATCGACCCCAGTGCACTCCTGCGCCTGTACAGGTGCAGTGAGACCCACGCACCACCAGCTGGAGCTGATAAACAGGATGCAACCCCGGAGACACAGAATCAGCAGCAGGAACACTTTGGAGCTGGTAATGATGGTCCTGGAACGATAGCACAGCAGGTAAGGCGTTTGCCTTGCAAGCGGCCAACATGGCCTACCCGAGTTCGATTCCTCCACCCCTCTCGGAGAGCCCAGTAAGTTACTGAGAGTATCTCGCCTGTACGCCTAAAGCTTGGCAAGCTAACCGTGACATATTCAATATGCCAAACACAGTCACAATTGTCACAATGGAGACGTTATTGGGCCTGCTCGAGCAAATCAATGAACAACGGGAGGACAGTGACCGGATAATGATGGTCCTGCAAGTATTTCAATCTCACAGTCCGGAAGTGCCAGGAAGACCACCTGGGACCCCAGCTGAACACCTGCCTCATGGTCAGACTCAGGTGGGATGCGGATGGGTCGTCATCTAAAGCCACGGGAAAAACTTGCTCCTGGATTCAGACTTGTGGGGCTCCTGGTGCTCATCAGCCCTGGAGGCGGGGACAAAAGATCTGAGTGAAGTCCCAGGAGGAATACTTCTTGGAAGGGATGGAGAGAGGGAAGACACAGGCCCAGGCCCCAAACTCAGACTAAGCTGGGAGTCATGGGAGCTTGGACCACAGCTGTGCAGAGCTGGCCCTGTTCTTCGCTGTGGCTCTGGCCAGTATAACAGCCAGGTAGGAAGACACTGTGATGACCCACAGGGCAATGAGGGTGCTTCCCACTCCACAAGACAGAGTCAGATAAAGCACTCCCGTTCCTGACCCCTGATCCGAGACAGCAGGGTCCTGGTGTGGGATTTCATGGCAGTAGAACACCCCCACCCTCGCTACCTTCCCAGGACACCAGCAGTCTAGGGATGAGCTCCCTGTCGATGGGGGTAATCAAGCAAGGAACAGAGTCTGGCACTTCCCTGGAGTTTAGGGCAGATTCCTGAGACTTCTGATGCTAAGAAACTCAATGGTCAGGGGATCAATTTCCTTTAGCATTTCTTTATGTAGCATATCTGTGCTGGCATTGCCAACGTAGAGATAAATAAGGACCCTCTTATCCCAGTCCATGCCCAGTGTCCTGTTCGGGTGCTCACGATCTAGCAGGCTTGGGAAGGAAGAGGCTGGAGTAGCACTTTCCCAAGAGGTACAGAATCACACAGAGCAGGCCGGGAGCCAGCCCGCTGGGCACCCTAGCAGTGCGGGGATAGGGGTGGGTTTTGCTTCTTTGTGCCAGTTTTCTCTCCTGTGCTCTGGGGAAATGAGAGCTCCAAGATGCCCGTGCTGTTCGTGCACTTGTGTGCATGCAAATACGTGTGCAGTCACCAAGCCCAGGGCTGGGCTGGGTCTGGTGGAATCCCCAGGGGTCCAGGTGGCTGGAGCAGCATCGCCAGGGGAGAAGCACCTCCAGCCCCAGGGCCCTCATAGCGGGTGGGGGGCAGCTGGGGAGCTCAGGGCTCAGCCTGGCTCATGGCTCCTCTGGGCAGGAGGGAGGCAGGGACCCTCCCCTCCCCAAGCACATTCCCTGGGGGCGCAGAGCTGCCCTCAGCTCCTAAGGAGAGAAGGGAGCAGGCTCGAGAGTCTCCAGGGGACAGAATAGGCCTCACACCTGTCCTCTTCACTGGCTGCAATGGGATGGATTGCCCTAGCGCACGCGGAGCTCCCGGGAGCAACGGTCCTGCCACAATCTCATCTCACACGCGAAGCCTGAGGTCATAGAGGCTGGGGCGGGCTGGGGCAGCAAAAGGCTCACTCAGACCTCCCCACCCCGTGCTCCCTGCAGAGACCGCCAGGAGGGGGGAACCCAGGACCACCAGGCCTGGTGTCTGATCCCAGATGCCCAATGGTCAGAGGGCCCTGACAGGGCACCTCCCATGCCAGAGCTCTGCCACGGCCACATGCCTCCCTCCCTCCCTCCCTCCCCTCTGCGCAGCCAAGCGGCGAGGAGGCAGCTTCAGATATGCCAGCTCCCCCGGGAATCCGGCCGAGAGAGGGGCAAGCCCAAAGTGACTGGGCAGTGGACTGGGGCAGGCCCCCGACTGGAGGCTGAGCACATGACCGACCACCACCCTCCTGCCCGCTCTGGGCTGCAGCCTGGGGAGGGACAGTTTCTTCACGGCCCCTCCAGCCCCCCCAAGCACAGACGCACTCTCGGCCGCCCCCTCCCTCGCTCCCCCCTCCCCCGTCCCCTTCCCCAGACCTGCCCTCAGCAACTTCAGCCGCCCGGCCGGCGCTGGAGCGACAAAGCCCAGATGATGGCTTTAAAAATAAACCGAGCTGCACACGCAACTGTTTAAGGGGTGAAGTTTGCTGATGTTGGCAACTGACTCTGCAACGCAGCCAGAAAAGGAAGCAGCAGCCGAGAGGGAGGCTGGGACGGCGTGTGCGGGGCGGCTCCTGTCCTGAGAGGGATGGTGAGGCTGGTGTCCTGGGGTAGGACAGAGACAGAGGGAGTCCTGCCCCCCCCCCCAGATGTCGAGACAGGAACCACGTCCCATCAGTGTGGTAAACTGAGGCAAGCCTGGCTGCGGGGCAAGTCAGACCCACCCCCCACCCCCCCGCCCAGAAAACCAGGCCCCTAGACCTCCCACCGAGCCCGCATGCAGTTCTGAGATCACCGCATGCATGGCCCAGAGCACACAGCCACGGGCTCCCTGGAGGCTCCAGTCCTTGTGATGTCCATTTTTTTTTTTGTTTTGGGTCACACCTGGTGATGCTCAGGGGTTACTCCTGGCTCTGCACTCAGGAATTACTCCTGGTGGTGCTCGGGGGACCATATGGGATGTCAGGGATCAAACCCAGGTTGGCTGCGTGCAAGTCAAATTCCCTCTCCACTGTGCTATCACTCCAGTCCCATGTTCTTCCTATTTCTTATTGTATTCATCATTTGTCGAAGAATTTAATCCACTTTCAGTCATCAAGTTTATCCTATGCCATTGTTCATAATGATACCTTATTATCCCATTGATGTCGATGGTATGGACAGTGTTTAGTGATATTGGTGTTTTGCTTATTGCATCTTTTTTGACAATTACATATTGCTATATCAATTTAAGTAGTCTTTTAAAAGAATCAGCTTTTGGATCTATTGATTTTTTTTCTGGTTTTGCCACTTTTACTATATTGATCATTACACTTTATTGTCTTCCTTCTGTTGATCTTGATTTAAGTTGATCTTTGTCTAATTTCTAAAAATAGAAAACCTAGATCCTTGGTTTTGAGTTTTTCCTTTCATTTTTCAGAGATGCATATGCTATTAAGTGGACTCCACAGCACAAATTAAGCTACATGGCACAAATGTGGATGTCTTATTCTCTTGACATTCCTTTCAAAGTATTTTTTATTTCCTTATTGATTTCTTCCTGAGCCCACAAATTATTTAGAAGAGCATAATTTCCAAATACTTAGAGCTTTCTCAGATACCTTATTGCTATTGATTTTTAACTTAATTCTATTGTGGTCAGAGAACATATGCTGTCTGATTTCAGACTTCTTAGATTTATCAAGATGTGTTTTACGGCCTAACGATTCCTGGTGAGCGCATGCTCTTGGATAAGGAACTCTGTGAGTGCTACAACTGCAGGGTTAATTCTACAAACGCCAATCAGAGAATAACACTGTAGCACTGCCCTCCCGTTGTTCATCAGTTTGTTAGTGCAGGCACCAGGAACGTCTCCATTGTGAGACTTGTTGTTACTGTCTTTGGCATATCTGAATACGCCATGGGTAGCTTGCCAGGCTTTGCCATGCGGGCTGAATACTCTCGGTAGCTTTCCAGACTCTCCAAGACGGATGGAGTAATCAAACCCGGGTCGGCTGCGAAAAAGGCAAATGCCCTACTTGCTGTGCTATCGCTCCAGCCTATTCAGAGAATATGTTCATTAATAATAACATGTTTGATAAAGCTTATAAGTGTTTAAATCTTCTGTCATAGGGCCGGAATGATACACGGGCACTTGCTTTGCATGTGGCCAACTTGGCCTCAATCCTCAACAACTCATGTGGTCCCACAAACACCAACAGGAGAAAGTCCTGAGAACAGAGTCAGAAGGAACTCTGAGCATCTCTGGGTATGCTCCACCTCCCCACCTCCACCCTACTCCCCTGCCAAATCCTCTTTCTTTACTCATTTTTGTGTGTATCTACCAACCCATAAGAGGCTGCTGTTATGAGATTTTCTGTTGCCATTAATTCTGGAGTCCTGTGCATCACATTTTTTGAAGGGCTATTACTAGGCCATGTTTATGTATAATTGCTCTGCGTTCCTCAGTGAGCAGATCCTTTTAACATTGTGGCGGTCCTCTCCTTATCTTTGCTTAAGATTTTTCTTATCCATGTCAGTCATACGGTCACATCAGGGTCCCAATGCTTACTGTTGCCATGGTATGTCATTTTTGCCATCCATTTATGTTCATCTGTACTTTTATTTTTAAATTTCATCTTTTCATTCACTGAATTCTATTCACTCTGAGTTCTGAATTTAAGCTATAAACTCCACTTTTTTTTTGGGGGGGTGGTTTACTAGGTCTGGATAAGATACTTGTCTTGCATGCAGATGACCTGGGTTCCATATCTGTCTCCCTGTATGGTTTCTCAGAGAACCTAGGGGTGATCCCTGAATTCAGAGCCCAGGAGTAAGCCCTGAACAAAGCCAGGAAGGAGATTTGGCCCAGAAACAAAACAAAAATAATTTCAGAAAGACTACAGAGACCACACTGGGTGTGTCGAGAGTAGATTTGGTGGTATGATGGTAAAGCATTCAGTATCAGGGATCAAACTTGGGATCTCACACATGTTGGGCATATACCATCCCCCACCCCAGTACAAATTCCTTCATGTATGACAAAATTTGATATGGATTTTTTTTTCTATTTTGGACTGGAGTGATAGCACAGCAGTAGGGCGTTTTGCCTTGCATGTGGCCGACCTGGCCGACCCGAGTTCAATTCCTCTACCCCTCTCGGAGAGCCCGGCAAGCTACCGAGAGTATCTTGTCCGCATGGCAAAGCCTGGCAAGCTACCTGTGACGTATTAATTGCCAAACACAGTAACAACAAAGTCTCACAATGGAGACATTACTGGGCCCGCTTGAGCAAATTGATGAACAACGGGAGGACAGTGCTACAGTGCTACAGTTATGATTTTCAGCTTATTCCCTATTTCTCTTCCTGGAAACTTTTGCCTGATTTGGGGGCTGGAAAGAGCACAAGGATTAAGGTGTTCATCTCCCCCAAAGCCATAGCCAACCCAGGTATGATCCCCTGCGCAGCACCAATTGGAATTTCTGAGTTCAAACAAAGACTGGGGTAACCCCTAATATCGCTGAACATGACCCCCCCCGCCAAAAATACCCCCAAATAATAAAGTAATAAAATCACAGATGGCAATATTTTTTATTTATTCAGGCACATATATCATAAGCAAATTATAGAAGGAAAAATCCACAGCCTCATTCGTCTTCCGAGCCCATCACCACGTCTGCTTTTCACTCCTCTCTGTGGACGGAAGCTTCCATCTGGTGTCAGTTTGCCGTCGTGAGAAGATGCCCGTGACATTTCTCCTGGTGCAGATCTGATGGCAACTGGTTCCCAGCCTTTATCTTCGCCTGGAAACATCTTGCTTTGCCTGTTTCTTTGAAGGGTGGTTTTTGTTGCTTTCTGTAATTCTGAGTTAATTCTTCTGCCCTTCAGTGATGGCCCCATTCCCCTGGCTCTTCCTCGAACCTTTGCTCCCTTCCATGATACGAGCTCCTGGCTTTAAGTCTTTTGTTCAGTTGTCACCTGGCCATAGAGGCCTCCTCCCTTCGGTGGCTGTGTGATCACAGCTCCGTCCATCGGGTCCCTTTGCTCTCCCTTCTTTGCTTCGTAGCACTTGTCTCTGTCTGAGTTCTTAGAGGACGCGTGCACATACGTGTGTGTGTGTGTGTGTGTGTGTGTGTGTGTGAGAGAGAGAGAGAGAGAGAGAGAGAGAGAGAGAGAAGAGAAAGAGAGAGAGAGAGAGAGAGAGAGGGAGTTTCTCTTGACTTCTCTCTCCCTTGGCTTCTCATGACCTCCAGAGCAAAAGTTTCAGCCCATGAATTCTGGCTTATTTTGCACATCGGTGGGGTCAGCAGGAAATGTCCCTTATACCCCCTCCCCAACGGCCTTGCCTCTGACCAAGGCCCAGGCCCATTGCCAGCCTGTCCTGGAAGTTCCGGGCATCCGCAGGTGGTTCTCGGTGATTCCGTCCCTGTGAATCCTAGGTCACTCAGGAGCCACGCCCTGCAGGAGTCCCTGTCTCCCCAGGGGGTCAGTCCCCCCCACCCTTGGTCACCCTGCAGCACACAGACACAGTCCCTCCCCTCCTGCCCCCTTTCCTTGCCTCGCCCCCCCACATTCTCTGCTCTCCATCTACCCACCCTCCCTTTCCCGCCCCCCATTTCCACCAGGTCGAGCGAGATAGCCACTGTTATACCAGTAGTCCAGTTCCTGTTAGCGTCCCTGGCGGCAAGCCCCGAGCCTTGTTCTTGAAACTTCTTCACAAACTCCTCCCAGACTCTGCCCTAGCCTGCCGGGGATCCCTTCTTCACTCTCTGTTTTTGTTTTTGCTTTTTGGGTCACACCCAGCGATGCTCAGGGGTTACTCCTGACTCTGCACTCAAGAATTACTCCTGGTGGTGCTTGGGGGACCCTATGGGAGGCCGGGGGATCGAACCCAGGTTGGTCGTGTGTAAGGCAAACGCCCTTCCCACTGTGCTATGGCTCCGGCTCCCCCTTCTTCACTATCTGGACTCTGCTTCTAGGCTCTGGGTCCACGCTCTCGGTCACCTCCCCTCCACAGGGCCTTCAACACAGCTGTATGGGCTGCGGACATGGGACAGTGGGGGTGGTGCTTGCAGCCAACCCAGGTCCAGCACCCGGCTAGGAGTGACCCCCGAGCACAGAGCCAGGAGTAAGCACAGAGCTCCGCCAAGCATGGTCCCGAAACAGAACAAAAACACTCTGTACATGCTGATGGCTTTGAAATAGACATCTCTAGCCTAGACGTCTGCTCCCATCCCTTGACTGATGTCACCCCACATCTGCGCCTCAGACTGATGACTTCCAGCCTTCTCTCCCGAGGTGGCACTTCCCATCACCTCCTATCACGGTGCCCCATAAATCCAATCCTTGCTGTCCTGACCCCCTATCAGCCCACAGCACAGCGGGGAGCCCTCCAGGCTCGGCTAAGTACACCCAGAGTCTGCCTGAACTCCTTCTCCAGCACACACACACACACAGCAGAATCCCTCAAGTGGCAGAATTATTTCGGGCAGATCCTGCTTCTCTGTGCTGCTGCAAACTCTCCGGTCACCTTGCCCTCAGGGTCAGCAGTGTGTGTCTGCATCTGGGCCCCCCCACCTCGCCACCGTCTTCTCCTCCTGGGCGTCTCCCCCATCCTCCAGGGTCCAAGTGATGCGACTCCCTGGATTTAAGTCTCTGTTCAGTTGCCACTTGGCCATAAAGGCCTCCCCTTCTGGGGCTGTGTGATCATAGCTTCGTTCATCGGGTCCCCTTGCTCTGCTTTCTTTGCTTCCTTGCACTTGTCTCTGTCTGAGTTCTTAGAGGATGAATACACATACGTGCGTGTGTGTGTGTGTGTGTGTGTGTGTGTGTGTGTGTACCGACAGACATATATGCACATGCACGCATGTAATTGCAGACAGGGATTTTCTTTCACTTCTCCGTCACCAGGGCCTGAAATTATGTCTGCTATAGAACAAGCACAAAGCACTGTAGCACTGTCCTGTAGCACTGTCCTCCCGTTGTTCATCAATTTGCTCGAGTGGGCACGAGTAACGTCTCCATTGAGAGACTTCTGGTTACTGGGTATGGCATATCGAATACACCACGGGGAGCTTACCAGGCTTTGCTGTGCGGGCGGGATACTCTCGGTAGCTTGCCGGGCTCTCCGAGAGGGGTGGAGGAATCGAACCCGGGTAGGCCACATGCAAGGCAAATGCCCTACCTGCTGTGCTATCGCTCTGGCCCAAGCACGAAGCAATACTTGTTATTTGATGGGGGGGGAACAGCCGGAAGCTAGGTGAGGTCTTATCAGAGGATATCAGGCACCTGATGGACAGGAGTAAATGAATGATTGAGTGAATGAATTTGTTCAGAGGCACAGGGCCCAGCTGCTCTGAGTCTTAAGGGCATGTTTGCAGTCTTGGGCTTCTGGCCCACGTTTCATGGTCGTGAGTCCTCGTCTGTGGGCTGGGAAGCGGAGTGTTTCCCATCCTAGGTAGAAACAAAGCAGCTATGGGCATTTTGGGACTTCGAAGCCAGCAGGGGCCCAGAAAGCAGGGCGCTGAGGTCCTGCCTAGGGCTTCCCGCCCTGTGCGGTGCAGGCAGGCCCGGGACAGCCTGTCTCCCCAACAAGATCCACGTGCCGTGGTTTCCACTGAGCAAGATGTGTGGGGCTTAGCCAGCAGGCACCCACCCAGCTGCCTCTGACCTGAAACTCCAGTTGGGTTGTGACGGCCGAGCCACTCATTCCCCTGGACACAGCTCTGCTGCCTGAGAAGCCAGGGAGCAGCGGGAGGGTGGGAAGGGGGGGCTGGTGCTGTGCCGCTTCTTCCCCCTGGGTAACCACAGGGCCTTTGAGCGTGCTCACAGCCAGCCTCAGGATCCAAGCGGTCTGTCCCGGGCCCCTGCCTGCCTTAATTTTGCAGTGGCAAGACAGGCCCTGCCCTCCGCCCCACGGGAGCCTTTGAGAAAAACTAAGGGCTGAAAACAACAGCACATGCAACTGGTACCTCATGGTTCCGGGCTCCCTGTCCCTAGCATTGCCGGTACAGCCCTGAAGGGCCCCTATCACATCTGCACCCCCAGACCCTCACATTGAACCACCGGCCAGGGCTGTGGAGATCCCCAGGAGGGGTCCCAGGGCCTCCTGGGCCCTGGTGGCAGGTAGAGAGTCTGCACAGTATTTCCAGAGCTCTCTCCGGAGCAAGGGAAACGACCACCCGGAAAGCAGGGCTCAGCCGGGTCATGGCGAGGCCACAGCTGCACCCCTGCCCCACGGCCCAGCCCCCTGCAGCCCTGTTCTGGGCCGCCGTCCCGTCCCTGAGATGGTTTAGCTTGCTGGGCACAGCGGCAGGAAGGCAGCAGGAAAGGGCAGCGAGCCAATTAGATTGAAATGGAATCTGCTCTGCAGAGGCCCCTGTCAGGGAGAAGGGTGGGGACGCTCCCAGAGATGACAGATGCTGCTGTATCTGGGCTGCCCCGCGGATGAGAGGGCATTGGTAAATAAGATTTGCTCCATTTGGTAAGGCGAGTCCTGGTCTCTGGGCCTGTATTTTTTTTTTCCAGTCCCTGAGTCTTTTTTTTTTCCCCCACCACTTTTGCATTTTGACACACTAGCTTGCAGGCATGAAGGCTCTTCGGTGTGCTGCTGGAATGAATGTTTCCAGTCCTGGGGAATGTTGTAACTGCAGCCCGTAGTTAGACAAGGCCAGGGCAGAGACCAGTGAGGTGATGAGGCAGCCCGGGGGAAGAGGAAAACAACACAGCAACTGGCATGATGCTTGGATGAGTGAACGCGCGGAGCCCCCTAAAACCATTTCTTCTGTGTGTCTGTGAGAGGGGCGGGAAGAATGCAGAGTCCTGTTCTGGGTTGGTCCTCGCGTTGCAGGGCTCCTCTTTGTTTAGATGCTAGCCCATGGACTTTTGGCAGGAAGTCGCCTGTTTTCAGTGTGGAAAGCACATGTTTACGACAAACCAGGCTATTTGACCAATGACCGGGTGTGGCCTGTATAAAGCCCTGGTTTTGTTTTGTTTTGTTTTTGTTTTGTTTTTTAATTGAATCACCGTGAGATACAGTTACAAGCTTTCA
>JAOXYA010393359.1:0-17815 GCA_028565675.1 Sorex palustris
GTGCTCCCCCTTCTTTTTGTTTTGGGGCCACGATTGATGGAGCTTAAGAGCTCCTCCCGGCTCAGTGCTCAGGGGTTGGACAGCCACATGTAAAAATAAATAAATAAAACTATATATCTCACGGTCCTCACTATACCTCACATCCTTCTAAACTCAGAGTTGATTAATGATTCGAGCAGAATCCATAAAATACTTTGAAGAAAACATTGACAGAACTTTCCAGGAAATTGACCATAGAGGAATATTCAACAACATTATCACAGTGGAAATGATAACAAAAACAAAAATAAACAAATGGTATTACATCAAATTAAAAACTTCTGTACATAAAAAGAAACTCAAACTCTAATAAAAAGACATCCAACAGAATGGGAGAAACTTTTTTCACACAATTATTCTGATAAAGGGTTGCTATCGAAGATCTATAAAACACTCACTCAACTTACCAACAAAAAATTCCAATGATCCCATCCATGAATGGGGTGAGGAGATGAATACACATTTCTCCAAAGAAGACATATAAAATGGTCAATAGGCATATTAAAGATGCTCATCATCACTCATAATTAGAGAAATGAAAATAAAAACAACAATGAGATATCATCTCATGTCCTTCAGGATGATGTCTATCAAAAAAGCCTGGAAATAGCCAGTGTTGACGAGGTTGTGGTGAGGAAGGAATCATAATCCACTTTTGGTGAGAATGTCAGCTAGTTAAACCTCTGTAGAAAACAATATGTAGGTGTCTCAAAAAAAAACACGCATAACACTCCCAAATGACCCAGCAGTAAGCAGTATCACTTCTTAGCATCTGCCCTCAAAACACAAAAACATTATTCAAAAGTACATTTGCACACCTATGTTCATCACTGCACTTAGTGTAATAGCCAAATTATAGAAACAACCCAAATGCCCAACTACAGATTAATGGATCAAGAAGTTGTGCTTGAATTCTTCATGACATTGAAGCTAATGACATCTTCAAGGATAAAACATCACTGACCAAGCAAATAGAAGCAAAGATAAGCAAATGGGACTACATTAAATTTAGCTTCTGTGCCTCAAAGAAAACAATGACCAGTATACCAAGACAGTCCATGAAATTTAAAGAATTATTTACCAAATACTCATCTGATAAGGGGCTAATATCTAAGATATATAAGGCATTGGTAGCACTTTTCAAGAATTAAAAATCCAACTGCATCAACAATAGGGAGAAGAGATTAACAGAAGCTTCCTCAAAGTAGAGATACAAATGGACAAAAGATACATGAAAACATTCTCTTGGGCAGGAGTGATAGCACAGCGGGTAGGGTGTTTGCCTTGCACGCAGCCAACCCGGGTTCAATTCCCAGCATCCCATATGGTCCACCCCAAGCACCGCCAGGAGTAATTCCTGGGTGCAGAGCCAGGAGTGACCCCTGAGCATCGCTGGGTGTGACCCATAAAACAAAAAACAAAAACAAATAAACAAAAAAATATTCTCTGCATCACTCTCACTAATCATCAGGGAGATGGAAATCAAAACAATGAGATATCATCTCACGCCACAGAGACTGGCATCAAAGAACAAGAATAACCAGGGCTAGCATGGATGCAAAGAGAAAGGGACTCTCATACTCTCATTCACTGCTGGTGGGAATGTCGACTGAATAAGCCTTTGTGGAAAATAATATGAATAGTCCTCAAAAAACTAGAAATTGAGTTTCCATATGACTCAGCAATACCATTCCTGGGAATATGTCCTGAGGGCCCAAAACACAATGCAGAAAAGTCATCTAAACTCTTATGTCCATTGAAGCACTATTAACAATAGCCAGAATCTGGAAACCACCCAAGTGCCTGAGAACAGATGAGTGGATAAAGAAACGATAGTACATCTACACAATGAAATACTATGCAGCTGTTTAGTAAATGGGGTCATGAAATTTTCTTATACATAGATGGACATGGAGAGTATCATTCTGATGAGTCAGAAGAAGGATAGACAGAATTATCACACTCATTTGCAGAATATAAACAACATAGTATAAGACTAATACCCAAAGACAACAGAAACAAGGTCCAGGAGGGCTGGTTCATGGTAGGAAGCTTGCCACAAAGGGGTGGGGACAGGAAATGCAGTTAAGATAGAGAAGAGAGAACTATGACAATGATAGTCCCAAATGATTATTCTGGACGATAACTGGGTGCTGAAGTGAGGTAAAGTAATATGTATGATAACCCTTCAGTAATAGTATTGCAAACCATGGTGCCTAAAATTGAGAAAATGGGGGTTGGGGAAAGATAGAGAGAAGAAAAAAAGTGTCTGTTATAGAGGCAGGCTGAAAGGAGGGTGCAAGAGAGAAACTAGGGGCATTGGTGGAAAGAAATGTACACCAGTGAAGGGATTGGTGTTGGAACATTGTATGACTGAAACTTAGTCATGAACAATGTAACTGGGTATCTCACAGTGATTCAATTTTAAAAAAAGTTCCATACATATATGTGTTATATATACATAGTGGAATACTATGCAGCTCTAAGAAAGAATAAAAATCATGTAATCTTCAGCAATATGGATGGAACTAAAGGATATCATGCTGAGTGAAGTCAATGAGAAGGAAAATACAGAATGGTCTCTCTCATATGTGGGACACTGCAAAGTAGCAACAAAGTCCACAGCAACATAATGGGAGAACTGATTGACACAATTGAATTGAGGGGGGACAAGAGAGAGAGGTGTTGGGGTCTTGAGGGAGGAAAATGGGTACACTGATGATAGTTATGGTGTTAGAATTAGGTACATAAGAAATCAATCTTAACAATATTATAAGCCAGTATTTTAATATTAGAATCTCAATTAAAAAATAAAATCATTTTTTAAAAGTTCAAACAAATGATGGTAAAATGGAGGCAAGATTTTCATACAAATGATCTTTTCACTCCATGTGTGAATGAACTCCTTCATTTATAGACAAAAAAAGAGCTTCGTGATTAAAAATTTGACATTGCAGATTTTGTGAGACCTTTCAGGACAAATCCATACTGACTAGATAACAGGACTGTGCCTGAGTGATAAAAAATGGTTATAATTCTATAAGAAATAACCCAAATTTTAATGCCTTAACTGTCCGGCTAGAGTAGTGTTCTCTGGTTGAACTTCACAAGAAGAAAACATCCAATCCCACCAAAAGATGGGGCAACAAGATGAACAGAAACTTTCTCAAAGAAGAAATCCAAATGACAAAAAGGTACATGAGAAAATGCTCTACATCACTAATCATCAGGGAAATGCAGATCAAAACAACAATGAGATATCATCTCACGCCAGAGAGACTGGCCCACATCCAAAAGAACAAAAGCAGCCTGTGTTGGCGTGGATGTGGCAAGAAACAGACTCTCTTTCACTGCTGGTGGGAATGGCGACTGGTCCAGCCCTTTTGGAAAACAGTATGGACGATTCTCAGAAAGTTAAAAATTGAGCTTCCATTTGGTCCATCAAAACCACTCCTGGGAATATATCCTGGAGAGGCAAAAAAGTATAGCTGAAATGACATCAGCACTTCTATGTTCATTGTTGCACTGTTCTCAATAGCCAAAATCTGGGAAAAAAATCTGAGTGCCTGAGAACAGATGGAGGTTAAAGAAACTTGGTACATCTCTACAATGCAGTACTATGCATCTGTTAGAAAAGAGGAAGTCATGAAATTTACATACATATGGTACTACATGGAAATTATCACGCTTAGTGAAATGAGTCAGAAAGACAGGGACAGACATGAAAGATTGCATTCATCTGGGGGATACAAAGTAACAAAATAGGAGACTAATACTCTAGAATAGTGGAGATAAGTTACAGGAGGTTTACTCCATGGCTTTAAGGCCAGCCACACATGCTAGGGGTAAGGTCAGCTAGACAGAGAAGGGAACACCAAGTAAAGGGTGTTGGGAGGATCCTTCCAGGATGGCAGATGCATGCTGAAAGTAGACTATAGACCGAACATGTTTGCCACTCAATGCCTCTTTTGAAAACCTCAGGCACCAAAAGGAGATAGAGAGAGAACAAAAGGGAATGGACTGCCACAGATGCGGGGTGGGTGGAGGGGTTGGAGAGGGGTGAGAGGGTTACTGGAATTATTGGTGATGGAGAATGGGCACTGGTGGAGGGAGGGGTGCTGGATCATTGTATAACTGAAATTCAAGTACAAAAACTTGTTAGGTGAATAACTGTTCTTCATGATGTTTCACTAATAAAAATAAACAAAAGATAAAAGTAAGGTACCCTATAATAAAAAAAATAAAAAGATGGACAGAGAAGCATCTTTCAGGGAATCTAACTACAAAGTCTCACTCCAACATGGCAATAACACTAGGGAAGTGTGGGAAAACACTTAAAAGAAACCACCAAGTTTTGGTGAGCTGAAAGTATAACGCCCGAGACAAGAGCACCACCAGTCCAGTAGATCCTCAGGCAATAAAATTACTGAGAGCTTGATGAGTATATTTAATGAGCTCAATGAAACTATGACATATGTAGTCAGCAAAGTAAAAGAAATATAGAAGTTAAAATGAGAAAACTTCTGTAATCAGAAATCACAAACAAAGAGCATGCCATGTGATATAAGAAAACTCAATAAATACTCCAAATAGCAGAGTAGGAGCAGCAGCTGTGGAGCAAAAAATGAAGTAGCTATAAGATAAGAAGGGGGATTCCCAAGGAAACAATAGTAGGTAGGCCAAAATCTGAAATAAATTAACAGGAAACCAGAGGACTATGAGATTCATTCAAGAGGAATGCCATAAAAATCACCAGAGTCCTTGAAAACAGAAAGACAATTTTGATTATGAAAAAATAGTTAAAGAAACAATCAATAAGAATTTCCCATAGTAGAGAAAAACAGGCACTGAGGTCGAGGCCACAAGGATTGCAGCGTAAATAAAGTTAACTAAAAAAATCTCCAAAACGCACTGCATTCAACATGACAAAATCCAAAAATAGAGACAATACTGAAAGTAGGAAGATCAAGAAAGGAACGTATGCAGAATGGAAAGCCCATAAGATTTAACAGCAGATCTATGAGACTCGGTGAATCAGAAGAGTAACTGATGGAGGAATGTAGTTACAAAACTAAAGGAAATGAACACCTCACCAAAAATATTCTGTCTAGCTCAATTATGATTCAGATATGAAAGAAAGTTAGAACTTCATGAGAAGACAACAGCATAGGGAATTCATACCATTGAAAGGGAAAGATAAAGGGATTAAGGCAGTGCTATGACAGGCTCAATAAGGAGCCAAGCCTAAGTTTCAGTTTCTTAGGCTTATGTTACGGTTTTCCTGAGATATGATTTCCTCAAAGTGATGTGGCTGGCCAGGACAACCAAACAGAAAGGACTGGAGAGATCCCTCGCAATTCCTTCAGCCTGCCTCCAATCAGAAATTGCCAAATAGCTGGAAAGCCCCCTTGATTGTTGCCAAAGACAATCCCCCACTATGTAACGGTGGAAGATAAATCCCTTTGCCCCCGTGGCAAGGGGTTGCTCATTCCGAGGAAGCTGTCTCTGTGTTGGTGAGCCGGACAAGGGCCCTAGCTCAAATTAGTCAATAAAGATCCTTTGCTTGTTGCGTTGCCACTAGAGTCTTTGTGTGATTCCTCTAGGGAAATCTTGACCCAGTTGAACAAAAGCGATTTTTTTCAGGAAGCCTTTAAAAGAGCTCCTTTAGGCCCCAGTAAAGAAACTGAAGTCATCATTGAATTTGGAGTAAAGTGAGATCAAAGCTTTTTTAGCAATGCAGCCAATTAAGTGTGTATTGTGGATGATGGTGCCATTAGTAAAATATGTCTCCTGATATTCTACACAACAAACAAATTTCCATCTGAATATGTACAAATGACTTTTGACGACTATGCAGTTACTGTTGTGATTGGTGGAAAGGTGTATGCTCTTGGACTTTTTGATAATGGAAGACAAGAGGATTATGACAGACTGTGGACACTGAGTTATCCACAAACAGATCTATTTTCAGTCTTCTTTTCTCTGTGTCCTCATAAGAAAATGTGAGAGAAAAGTGGGTGCCTTGTTGGGGAACAGTTTTTCCCCCAACGGTGCTTGGACACGTGCATCAGGTCCGGGAAGACCTGGGATGAAGGATAATGGGCACGTGGAGAAACACCCTCTGGGAACAGCTGATGGCTGTCCACTGTTGCCCAATACACACATATTCTATAGGCAGTTTCAATTTAAAAGGATGGTCCAATCACAGAAAGTTTAGCATTATTGGCCTGTCACGTCTCCAACTCTGCTTTGCCCTGGTCCAATCCCAATGTAGGCTAGATGCTGCAGTTTGGATGACTTGCTAAGCATACATGACAGTTTCTGTGTCTTGGGATCATGCGAGCTGGAAGTCGAGTGAGGCTCAAGGCTGAACACTTGGGGTTGTGAACACTGACACTGTGTTCTTGCTAACTTTGCCCAGATACTCTCTCTTGTGAGGCTTTGCTTCTGGGCCACTTTGCAAGGTCGGGTCTTATCTGCACCAATGTCTGGCACCATATCCACATCTCCCCTTTTTTATTTAATTCAAAGGCTAAGAGCATAAATAATAGAAAGATCATAAAGGGTTAATTTCTTTTAAGGGTATTTTGCCACCTCATTTCCTTTGCTAGTAATACTTTTAAACTATTGTTTTAAATTGACATATTCATTTTGTATGAACACTTTAAGAAATATAGTAAGCTTAAAGGTGGCTATTCTTGGAAACCTCTCACTGTCAGATTACAGTGCTTAGGCCAGAGTAGTTCTTCCCAACCCTAGCATGGCCCTTGCCCTGTCACTTCTTTAGGATCATGACAGAATTTGTCCCCGGACATGGTCTGATAAGTTTTATGGCACTTGGCCTATCCCATTTGATGCCAGGATCGCTTGTAGCTTTTCCTTGGCCCATCCAGTCCCTTCGCTGGAACCCTCTTTTTAGGTGGTAGGAACTGGGGGCAACTGAGGCTGAAGTCAAGTGAATATGACATGTCCAGGAATAAATAATATTCTGAATCAATTAACTACCATGGTATAAAAACATGGCACTAACTATCTTTCTGTGCCCATACAAAAGGCCGTTGCTCTAAAAACCAAACATGAAAAGAACATACAGGAAAGAGAAAAGCAATACACAATGAAATGAAAAGGCAATATATGTACACTCATACGTTATAGTTGGGAGTTGTCACATGTAGAAGAATTGGTTGTTAGGGCCTCCTACTGCTGGACTGTGAATTGATGGAGGCAAATATCCAAGGTGAGACTGAGGCTGTGGACCAAGAAGTGATATTGAAGTGTTCCCTAAGATTATCGCAAATTTTAACCATATTCTAGAAATAACCCTCAATTATCCCATGTTCATTAATAAAATTACAACATTGTTCATCAGGAAACACACAGAACAACCCCCCCACCTTTGTTTTGTCTGTTGAAATTAAGTCCATTAAGTCCATGACTTCAGCCAGGAAGTTCATTTGACATTACCAAATCGTCAGGGATGATGTTGTAGAGTAAATCACTCCCTGAAGCTGGATGGTGAAGTCTTGGGCAGTTAGAAATAGTGTTTTGGCCAGGGAGTCAGAGAACTGTCCCACTAAAGCAGGTCTCCAGAGGCAGCCAAGAGGGAGAGGAGAAGTGTGCGCTGCTGTCGTGTTCTGGGAAGGAGCCAGGAGAGTTCATCTTAAATGTGAAGAGTAAACTGGGGGGACAATAACAGTTAAGAAACAGGTTTTTGCCAAGAAGTGTGGAAATTAAGTGCATATTATTGATATTAGGGCCAGTATGGGGCGAGACAGAAACCCGTGAGCTCCCACCTGCCAGCGTTGTTGCCAGGGGTCCGGTATCTGTTGTTAGTTTATATATTTGTTTGTTTGTAAGTAACAGTGAAGTTGAAGTAACAGATTTTATTTGGAGGATGTTTTTTAGGTACGAAGGGAGAGAGAGAGAGAGAGAGAGAGAGAGAGAGACAGAGAGAGTAATGGACTCAAGAGAGAACATGGGCTTCTCCAAGGGCGGAGAGAGCCCCTACACACATCCTAGCATTAAACAGAAAAGCAAGAAAGGACACATCTCAAGAGGGGAGATGTGGGTGTTACATGAGCTCCTCCCACATGTGCTTGGCCACATGGGCACAAGCAGCACGTGAGCTCAGGCAGCATATGCTCGCGCTTCCTTTGTTCAAGGCGGCCTTTATAGGGTTTCTCCAACCTGCCCGCACTTGGGGCTTCTTCTCAGGCAAAAGTCCATTGCTGAGGAGGTTACCAGGGAGGATGGGAGTGGTGATGGTCTCCTTTGAAATTCCTCTCCTGGTCTTTTGTTCCTGCAGGAGCTTCTTTGGGTCTGTTGCTAGAGCCAGGTGAGGGTCTTCTTCAGCCTTAGGTCCTGTTTTCCAATTTTCTGCAGGGCTGGCTTTTGTCATTGCCTCGGAAGGGGGCCTTCCCTGTCTACCTGTCTACATCTGTATGAAGTTCTAATATTCTTTCTGGTTTTCTGTTTTATCTCGTTTCCTTTTGTAATTCTTGAGACAAAAGTCTTCTGCTGTAATACGTCAAACTTTAAATTCCTTTTTGCCACAAATGCATATTTCGTTTTCTGGATATACCCTATTCAAAATGCATTCAAACCTTTTAACACTTAGATATTAACTTCAAGCCTGTAATCAGCATAATCAGCATATAATCTCCATTCTCAGCTCTCATTGCCTCAGCTGAGAAGGGAGAGTGGGGTGGGGGGCAGCTGCATCTTTTCAGCTGCAGGGTCACCCAAGCCAAAGGGGGCAGGTTGCCACCACTTCCATATGAAGCTGATCTGAAACTTCAGCAAGGAAACCTGGCATCTTAAAAACTTTTGTGAAGGCACAATGCTGTGACTTCAGACTATCAGGCTGACATCTGAGATGAACCCTTTATAACTCTTTTCTATGTAGGTCTAGAAATTTTTAATTACCAAAAGTCTCACAGAGCAAATAAAATACTAGTAGGGTAAGTTTGCAACCAATTTTATAATTCTATCAATTCATGTTTTAAACCAAACCATTACTCTTTGAACCTGTTTTTAGGTACCACAGTTATTTCAGCTCTCATTTTAACAGTCCAGTGCAGATGCAAACAAATTTTAATTGACATAACAGCATAAGAAATCACTTGAAAAAGTGTTAGAAACATGAGAAAGCTCTGTTTTAGTGGCTTCTACACCTCTGTTGTTTGTAAAAACAGCCTAATTTTTCATTAAGACTCACAGAGGCGTGTAAGAGAAGCCTTACATTCTCTGACTTCTGATTTCACTTTAGTTTCAGACGCTAATTCCGCAGCTCTTTCTAGATAGTGCAGCATCTGAGGCTCAATAGAATTTCAACTGTTAACAACCCCTGTTTTTCCAAATAAGAGATTTTATATTGAGAATTTCTATTTCTCTGTAGCCTCAACATGCTCATTGTTTAAACCTGTTCTAACAATTACCAGAAACACCTAAAGTTTTTAAATTGCTGGGTTGCACATCACTCTGGCCTCTCATGATGGATGATACTGCTTTCCCAGGTTTAAGGATTTCTGCTTCTGATTTTAACCAACTCTAATGTGTGGGAAGCCAAGAGCCCTCTCATAGACCATGGCCATGTTTCCCATGTTTGGAACTGCTTGGGACAGACATTGGTGACAGTCTCCCAGGACTTCCTGATCTCAGCGATACCTGATCTATAGACACACATGAGGCTGACAGCGTATCACAAAATTTGTAAGTCTACAACTGTAGCTCATGGTGTCTCACTTATAAAAATTAAAAAAGAAGAAGAAAAAAAGAGAATGGCAGGGAGAAAACTGATGGACTGAGAAAGGAAAGGGGTAATGCCAGAGCAAAATTTGCCCTGTCTGCTGACTTGGAACCTTTGCCCCCCATTTCTCAGCCTGACCAGACTGTTCCTTCCTTGTTAAAAATGGGTCAAGAATGTGCTATTTTTAATATAATGCCAGCAAAACAAATAGTGACAACATTGTTGTAAAGCTTAGATGGTACCATTTTTCCCCTAGTTCTGAGACAGAGAGTTAGAGTTTTCTTGTCAATCCTGGGGATCCGTGGAAGTTCTGGACTATTGGGATAATCTAGAAAATTTTTGGTGGGAACGAAAAAGGTGAGGGTGCTAAGTTCTTCAGAGGGGACCCATCATTGTGAGTTTTGGACTTGCAGTCCTTCTTCCAATGATGTCTCTGCTGACATTGAGGGCATAGGGTTTTAGATTTGAAGGGATCCCCTCCGGTGGGGAGGGAGTCCTTCTTGGAACAGTTTTTCCCCCAGTGACCAGACACTGCATTTAAAGCAACAAGATTTGCCCACGCGGTGATCCTACAAGGCAGCAGCCATTGCTGCCTCGTGGAGGGAAAATGATCCTACATTGTGTGTGTGTGTGTATGTGTGTTTTGATCCAATCCTTGTAATGAGCATGCCCCATGCCCTTGCAGGCACACTTACATTCAGGAGATATTCCATTCCAGACCAATTGGTGTAACATCTCATTCTGAATAATAGGTTCTGAGACTTTATGCTCCACACTTTCTTTGACTCTTTGAACAAAGTTGGGGAAAAGTTCTTTTGCTATCTGATGCAGGGAAGTTAAAGACACACCAGAGGGCCCATCAGGGTCAAGCACTAGCATTTCCCTGGACTGATTTGCACATAAACGGACTTGGGTGCAAAATCCAGCTTGCTGTTGTAACAGGAAGTATGGATCCCTGGCTACTCCCTCCCCCAGCAGGTGATCCAAGATCCAAGTTGGTGGGGGGCAGGAGCATGCATTAATGTGGTCAGCCTCCAGGCACTCATCTCTATAAAACGCCTCCCACTGAAGAAAAAGGAGAGCCCTGCAGGACAGCCTGAGCAACACCTCCCTAGTCAAGGGGAGTGTTAAGCAATAGAGAAATGGTATAAAGTATCGACTTTGTCCAAGGCACCTTAATGCCATCCTTCTTAATGGTGTTGTGCAGATCCTTGAGTTCCTGAGAAGAATAGGGGTCCACCTAAGGAGTGCCCCTGGAACTGCACATACTGGATAAAGGGAGGTTGTTTCTGGCAGGACAACAGATGGCTCAGGAACTGAATACGAGGGCAGGTTGGGGGTGGGGGTGGGAACTGATGGTGGACCCTGAGGATTTTTGGAGGATTCGCTCACTCGAGATGCGAGATGCGTGCTGAAAGTAGATTATAGACCAAACACTATGGCCACTCAATACCTCAATTGCAAACCACAACACCCCAAATGAAAGAAAAAGCAAAAGGGAATGCCTTACCACATAGGCGGGGCAGGGTTAGGGGGTGATGAAGTGGGGAGGGGGTGGGAGGGCTACTGGGATCATTGGTGATGGAGAATGGGCACTAGTGGAGGGATGGGTATACTTGGTCATTGTATAACTGAAACCTAAACACGAAAGTTTGTAAGTCTACAACTGTACCTCATGGTATTTCATTGTAGCACTGTCCTCCAGTTGTTTATTAATTTGCGATTAGCTGACCCAGTAAAGTCTCCATTGTGAGACTTGTTGTTATTGTGTTTGGCACATCAAATACTTCATGGGCAGCTTGCCAGACTAAAAAAAAATGAATAGAGCAATTAACAGATTCAGCAGGACAAAGGAAATGCAGAGAGTGGCTTTCAGCAAGATCCTTAGAAGCAGTACCTGACTTCTCTCCCCCCGCCCCCCCCCCCATGAACTTCTGTAAGCCTTGGAATGCATCCACGGCCTCCTGTGCAGTTGAAGCTTCTTCAAAAGAACTAAGGAACTGGTGAAAGGCCAAAAGAATGGCAAAAGTCTCAGCGGAAATATTTTTTTTTTATCTTTTACGTGAGCCCTAGAAGCAGGAACAGGATTTGGGGCCAGGTGGGTTTGGTCATCCAGGGACAGATCTCACAGACATGTCCCCCAAAACCTCACCCTGAGACCATCTAAGTTTCATGCCCCGAGAGTGTAAGATCTCTTGCAGGTTATTTAGAACAAGAGAGTCCTCGGAGCGGATAGCTCCCACGGTTACAGATAGAGAGCACCAGGACAACTCTCTGGTGCTCGCCAGGCCGACCCCTCTGGGGATCTTAAGGTTCCTTTGGCATTAGAACGCAGATATAAACCCCTGCCGGATTGGTTCCTTGCAGGGCAAGTCTCCTTCAGCCGTTAAGGGATCCACGGAACAGCGGGTTGGAGCCCACTCAGACCCTGTATCCAAAGCCATGAGGCCTTATTCACTCACTCTCCAGACATTCACTTGGCATCCCTCACTCACACGTTTAGAATTCACAGGTGAAAGGAAAAGAGACTGCTCCAGCAGTGTGCTGGCACGAGCACAGAGAGAACAGAGAGAGAGAGAACAGAACAGAGAGAGATAGCTCAGGATAAGGTAGTTTCGCAAACAGCCGCGTAAATGGCTGTCTTTGACGCAGGTGCGTGGAGGAGGAAAATGAAACAGGGAAAGATAGTTGAGGGGCTGAAGAAGCGCGGTATTCCCCCAGATCGGGTCAGGGGAACTCACCCGTCCAAAACCCTCACCTATTACATTCGTAAATGTTACATGTTCAGAGCGACAGAGGATTATGACAGATTATGGTCACAAACAGATCTATTTATAGTCTGCTGTTCAGTGGTCTCTCTCTCTCCTCCTTAGAAAATGTGAAAGAAAAGTGGGTGCCTGAGATGACTCATCATTGCCCTAAGTCTCCTTTCTTACTTGTTGAAACCCATGTTGTTCTGGGACATTACCCCACTACTATTGGGAAACTTGCCAACAACAAACCAAAGGCTATCATTCCAGAGACTGCCGAAAAGCTGGCCTGTAACATGAAGGTTGTCAAATATGTGGAGTGCTCCACATTCACACAGAATGTATATGATGAAGGAATAATTGGCTGCCCAGGAGCTTCCAGAACCAAAGAAGAGTTGAAGTTTGTGCTACCATGAAGATCCCTCCAGAGTCCTTTCTGCACAGCTGGTGTTGGCATCATACTAAAAACAATATATCAATTAAAGAAAATGTTAAAAATTGAAACTTGTTATTAAAATAATGATAAATGCCTTACACCTACCAACATGCACTCATGTATGACAGGCTCATAGGAATGGCCTTCCTCCTCCAAAACTGAGTTAATTTTGAGTAATTTTGTATTTGTCAGAAAAGTCATCAGGACCAGTTTTTGTTTTCTTCTTTCATGTTTTTATTTTGTTTTTGTTTAAAAGCAAGGCATGCTTGTGATGACTTTGTAACAGATTAGTTAGGATAGTTAGAGGGGCTACACTCTGGAGCATCCAATATTGTTTGTTTTTTTCCTTACTTAAAGTATTGAGGTTTTTGTTTTTGTTTTTGTTTTAGGAATGGGGGCAGTGTGTGAGGTCTGTTTTTATTTAGTTCTTTTGTTTTTAATTTTTAAATTTATTAACTACTGGATAGCCGTTAAAGAAAGGAAGATGGATTGATTCCACATTCCACTTCATGCATCTAGTTTAGAAGAGATGCTCCCCACCTGATGCTCTTTGGAAGGAGTATAGCAGATGCTTCTGTACTTCCTTTTGAAGATTACCTTTTCACTCCATCCCTTAAGTATTTGATGAAATTCATGAGAGAGAAATCAGTTTTTTAAAGATATTTATTAGTGAAAAACCATGAGGTACAGTTGTAGACTTACAAATTTTTGTGCTTGGTTTTCAGTCATACAATATCTAATACTATTCTTCCACCAGTGTCCATTCTCCACCTCCAGTTCTCCCACTATCCCTCCCACAAGCCCCCATTTTCCCATCCCACCCCACCCCTGTGGCAGTGCATTCTCTTTTGTTCTCTCTCTCATTTAGGGTGCTGTGGTTTACAAAAGAGGCATTGAGAGACAATCATGTTTGGTCTATACTTTTAGCATGCATCTCCCATCCTTGGAGGATCCTCCCACACCCTTTATTTGGTGCTCCCATCTCTATCTGAGCTGCCTTTTCCCCTAGCATGTGTATCTGCCCCAAGCCATGGAGTGAACCTCCTGATACGTATCTCGGCTATTCTTGGGTGTTGGTCGCCTATTTTGTTACTTTATGTTACCCAGATGAATGCAATCTTTATATGTCTGCCCCTCACTTTCTGACTCATTTGCTTAGCAAGATACTTTCCATGTCGTACCACTTGTATGTAAGTTTTATGACTTCATCTTTCTAACTGCTGCATAGTACTCCATTGTGCGGATGTACCAGTTTCTGTAACCAGTCATCTGTTCTTGAGCTCTCGGTTTTTTTCCAGATTTTGGCTATCGTGAATAATGCAGCAATGAACATAGAAGTGCAGCTGTCATTTCGACTGTACATTTTTGGCTCTCTAGGATATAATCCAAAGAGTGGTATTGCTGGGTCAAATAGGAACTCAACTTCTAATTTTTTGAGAATTGTTCATACTCTTTAAAAAAGGGGCTGAACCATTGGTATTCCCATCAGCAGTGAAGGAGAGTCCCTTTCTTGCCACATCCACGCCAACACAGGTTGCTTTTGTTCTTTTGGATGTGGGCCAGTCTCTGTGGTGTGAGATGGTATCTCATTCTTGTTTTGATCTGCATCTCCCTGATGATTAATGATGTGGAGCATTTTCTTATGTACCTTTTAGCCATTCGAATTATTCTTTGGGAAAGTTTCTGTTTATTTCACGACCCTTTTCTTGATGGGGTTAAATATTTTCTTCTTGTGCAGTACAGCCAACCCTTTGTATATTCTTTATATCAACAGGGGTTGGATATAAAGATGGATATTGGGTGGATTTCTGCTTTCCCATTTTGTAGATTGTCTTTGTATTCTGTTCACTATATCTTTTGAAGTGCAGAAGCTTCTTAATTTAAGATATTCCCATTTGTCTATCTCTGTTTCCACTTGGTTGATCAGTGGAGTGTCATCTTTGAAGATACCATTAGCCTCAACATTGTGGAGGGTTTTGCTGACCTTGTCTTCAATGTATCTTACGCATTTTGGTTTGATGTTGAGTTGTTTAATCCATTTTGATATGAATTTTGTGCATGGTGTTTATTCTAGTTCTAAGCCCATTTTTTTGCATGTGGTTTTCCATTTATGCCAGCACCATTTTTTGGAGAGGCTCTCTTTGTTCCTCTTCACATTTCTTGCTCTCTTATCAAAGATTAGATGTTCATACATTTGGGGTTGTGTGTACATATATTCCACCCTGTTCCTTTGGTCTGTGGCCCTGCCTTTGTTTCAGTCTCATGCTGTTTTAATTATTACTGCTTTATAGTAGAGTTTGAGGTTTTGGAGGATAATGCCTCCCACGTCTTTTTCTCAAGAATTGCTTTAGCGCTTTGTGGATATTTGTTGTTCCATATAAATTTCAGGAGTGCTTGATCTATTTCTTTGAAGAAGTCATGGGTATCCTTACAGGAATCACATTGAATCTGTATAATGCTTCCGGGAGTATTGCCATTTTGACAATTTTTTATGTCATCACAATTTACCCACTTTTATTATTTTTTAAAATTTTTATTAGTGAAACACCATGAGGTGCAGTTGTAGATTTACAAATTTTTGTGCTTGGGTTTCAATTATACAATGATCCCATTATACACCCATCCCTCCACCAGTGCCCATTTCCCACCACCATGGGTCCCAGTATTCTTCCCACCCCCCGTCCCCCCATCCCACCCTGCCTCTGTGGCAGGGTATTCCCTTTTGTTATCTCTCTCCTTTTGGGTTTGTGGTTTGCAAAAGAGGCGTTGAGTGGCAATCATGTTTGGTCTATAGTCTACTTTCAGCATGCTTCTCTCATCCTGGGAGGACCCTCCCAACACTCTTTATTTGGTGCTCCTTTCTCTATCTGAGCTCCCTTTTCCCCTAGTATGTGTGGCTGGCCTCCAAGCCATGGAGCAAAACTCCTGGTACTATTCTAGGCCACTCTTGGGTGTTAGTCTCCTATTTTGGTACTTTATGTTCCGCAGATGAATGCAAAAAGATGGTTTCTTCCTCCTAGAAAGGGAATTCCTCTTGTCTGAATGCTTTCAGTTAGGAAACAGTGGCTTCCTGCCTCAAGACTCCAAAAAAAGTGCTGCACTTTCTGGGGTTTATTTTTTGGCTCCAAAACAGTGCTCCGCTACTGGCTCTCCAATCTGCTGTCAGATCACCTTACTGTGTGGGTTTCTCTGTTAGAATCCCCTCCCCACTCTGGTCTTATGCTTCACCCTGCCTTTCTCTCTCTTCCCATCTCTCCCATCTCCGTGCATTCTCTCTACCAAGTGATGAAGCATCCCCACACCTCGGGATCTCTGCGAAAAACAGGAAAACACAAGTCAGACAGCACCAACGCTCAGTTCCACTTGTGAGAGTCCTATTTACAGTAGCCAAGACCAGAAAACAACCCAAGTGCCCAGTGATGGATGATTGGGGAAAGTATGCAGTATAGCTAAGTGGTAGAATGTTACTCAGCTTTAAAACATTAAACAGGATCATGTAGGACAATCTAGATGGAAAACAGAGGGAATAATGATGCCAGGGGAGATGCATTAGGAGAAAGACCAAGAGCAGATGATTTGAATCCTCTGTGGAATATAAAGAAACAAAGCATAAGATCAGAACAAACCCAAACAGAACTTGCCATCTGGACTCTGTGACACTAAGGGGGTGGAGGGGCTTGGGGACAGCGAGTAGATGGGTCCTAATGAACCTGGGGTGGGTAGGACATGGGACATTGACACTTGGTGCTGGGTGAGGTGTGGTATATTTATGTTTTTTTTTTTTTTTGCTTTTTGGCAATGCTCAGGGGTTACTCCTGGCTCTGCACTGAGAAATTACTCCTGGCTGTGCGCTTGGGGGGCTATTTGGGATGCTAGGGATTGAGCCTGGGTCGGCCGTATGCAAGGCAAACACCTTACCCGCTGTTCTGATTCTCTGAGCTCCCCTTAACATTTTAAATTCTTGTTACTGACTTACATTGGATCCCATACTGTGAATCTTCTAAGGATGTTTCTCCTCAGTGTGGATTTGTGTGTCTGCTCAGCCCCTTCCCAAATTCTAGTGCAGTCACTGGCCAGATGTGCCTCCTGAGGTACGGTAACAGACATCTGAAGAAATGTGAACAGTGCTCCTTAAATACACACAGTGATGGATTTCAAAATGACCCTTTTACCCAGAAAATCCAACTGTGCACCCCCACCCCAGTTATTTCAGTCTCATGAAAATCCTCCTAATCTGGCTTGTGTTATGTTATGCATTTATGTTATATTCCATCAACCGTGCTCCTAAACCTTGATCAGTCACATGTGTAAACTGTGGTCATGTGATATCAGGGAGACATCTAGGAGTGTTTCAATCTGTTCATGTTTGTACTACTACAAAAAACTAAATATGTGGGTCGGGCTAAGACCTGACAAAAGATATGCTTTTCTACCAGACTCCGGAAAAGACATGGATTTTCCGTCTTTTCTTTCTCCCCCCCCACCTCTCCTCCTCTCTACTGGCCATGGAACTCTTTTGTTTCTTTAAATGGAGTATTCTACGGAATTCAAACACAAAATGCAGACTTGGGCCAGGCTGGGGGCTGGAGAATACTTCCTCCACATCTGCCCTTGCCCTACTGATCTCTGGGATGGTCCTTTATTCCTCAGGAAGCTCCGTTAAAAACCCATCTCCTGAGTCCTATCTGCATTCTCCAGGTGGATCTCAGTTCTCGGCTCTCAAGGATCTGAGCAATTTAAACCGCATTGTTAATATCACTATTTACCTAATGCATTTTCAATGTCCTCTTTAATTCTTCCAAACCAGTGGCAAGGCAAGATGAAAAGAGATTTATAAAATTT
>JAOXYA010393557.1:0-17813 GCA_028565675.1 Sorex palustris
CACTGAGTGTGGCCCAGGAACCAAGAAAAAGGAGGGATGGGAGGATGGGGAGGGTGAAGAGGGAGGAGGGGAGGAGGAGGAGGAAGAGGAGGAGAGGATGAAAGGAGGAGGAGGAGGAAGGGGAGTAGGGGGAGGAGAAGGAGGAGGAGGAGGAGAGGGAGAAGGGGGAAGAGGAGGAGGAGGAGGAGAGGGAGGAGGAGGATGAAAGGAGGAGGAGGGTGGAGGAGGGAGAGGAGGAGGAGGAGGAGGAGAGGGAGGAGGGGGAGGAGGACGAGGAGGAGGAAGAGGAGGGGGAGGAGGAGGAGGACGAGGAGGAGGAGAGGATGAAAGGAGAAGGAGGAAGAGAAGGAGGAGGAGGAGGGGGAGGAGGAGGAGGAGGAGGATTCCCACAGAACTTCAAGACCACGGGGCGAGAAAAGCGGTCGAAACGCTCAGCTTCTCAGACTCTCGGGCTGGGGCTCGTCACCGAAGCCACAAGCTCTGCCTGTCCTGGGCCCTTCCCAGCTCTCAGCATCCCGGCCAGCGCCTCCCTCCCGCCACCTCCCCCAAGGCCAGCATCCCCGAGAGCTGCCTCCCGGCCCCTGGTGCAAAGTGCTCCCGGACATCCAGCAAGCTGGGTTCTGGGAATCGGCCACAGGGGTCTGGGGGGGGTGAGGTGGGGGGCGGGAGCTGTCAACACACCCGAGGGCCTGCCCGCTTTGTCCTGAGACCAAAGGCTGCTTGTTCGGCTTCGGAAACCAGAGTGGCCGCTGGGGCGCACTCCAAGTTCTCCTCTGCCCTCTGCAGTGACCTGGCATTCTTTCTTCACCACAGCCAAACAGACACTCCCTTGGCGATCGCTCAACAGAAAACTGGCAGCCCTGGAGGCCAAACAAAGGCGACCTCAATAACAAAAGCAAAAAAAACAAAAAACAAAACAAACAAAAAAAAAAAACGACAACGGGCCCCCACAGAGAAGCCCGGAGGCTGGTTCTGGCTCTGAGCATGGGTGCGGCCTGGAGGGGAGGTCGTGGTGTGGAGAGCAGGGGACTATGGGGGCTCTTAGGGGGGAGCGAGCAGGGCCCTGGCTCTGGCCCTGGGTAGGACTCGCTCAGCACTGCTCTGTGGCCAGCCTGCAGGACCGTGAGGCCACCGTCCACCTCAGGAACTGGGTCAGCGTTAAATTGGGAACGGTGGACAGTTCCATGTGCACTGGAAAAGGGGGCTTTGAGGGGAGCCCACCGCCCCTCCTTCCCTGGCCTCTCTCCTGCCTTCCCTGCCCCACCCTGGGCCCGGGCCTGCCGGGACGCCACCCGCTCCCACACCCCGTGACTCAGGACAGGGGGTTTTCAGTCCCCTTTCCCAGCCTTCACTGCCACCCCCGGGAGAAGCGCCAAGAGCGATTTCCTGCCAGCGAAGTGTGCATTGCCAGGTACCGCGGGCACTGGGTCTGGAAGCCCGGGCTAAAATGCACAGAAAATTCCTCCACGGACATTGATTTCTTAGAAACTGTCAGGAAAATCCGCCTCTGGCCAGCGAAAAAGAACCCCCTAAGCTTCCTCCTGGACCCCTCTCAGGAAATAAAAACAGCTCCTGTTTTTACTGGGACAAAACCGTTTTTCATCCGAAACGGCCTTTCCCTGGAGACGTCCATGTGTTCACGTGTGTGTGTATGTGCTGATAACCTGACCTCTTGTGGGGTCTGCAGGGAGGTTCGAAGCCTAAACGGGCTGTCCCTGATGTTCCCTCCTGTCCCGGCCTCCCGGGGCTGAGCCCTCCCTGGAGAAGGGAGGTTGGTGTCTCTTTCCTCTCCTCGTCTTGCAAGTGGATGGAAGGAACCGGAAGCTCCCAGAGAACCTCATAGCTGCAGGTCGTGGAGCTGGGCCGTCAGGTAGTGACTTTAGAAATGCCTTCGCAGGCCTTGATGCAGGGGATGGAGTCCAAACTCCAGCACTGGGACTGCAAGATCCCCCAGCCCCACAGGAAGTGACCCCTGGGCACCTCTGGGTATGGCCCAAATGCCCATAAGAGCAAGAAAAGGAAGGGGCTGGAGCAATAGTACAGTGGGGAGGGCGTTTGCCTTGCACGCGGCCAACCTGAGTTCGATTCCCAGCATCCCATATGGTCCCCTGAGCACCACCAGGAGTAATTCCTGAGCGCAGAGCCAGGAGGAACCCCTGTGCATTGCCAGGTGTGACCTCCTCGCCCCCCAAAAAAAAGAAAGAAAAAGAAATGCCTGCCCTGTTTCCCCCTTGGTGCCCAGTGGTGGGAACTGCGTTAGCCCACCTCCCCTTGGTCCTCCACCCTCCATGGCTCAAGCAGGCTCAGACCAGTGCAGCCTGCCCTGGGCTCCCACACGCGTCCTGAGTTCAGACCAATGCAGAAACGCACGCAGCCTTCCAGGCCGACGGACCCCGAAGGTCCCCTGGAGGTGTCGCTACTTTGGATGAGGTCACCCCTGGGAGCATGTCCTGTCACAGGGAAAACGGCTGCAGAGGCCCAGGAGCAAGAGCCCGCAAGAGTGGGGAGGCAGATGGACTCTGGGGTTCCAGAGCCAGGAGCCAGCAGCGGGGCTGGGCCGGCTACTCCCCAGAAGCTTGAGGGGACCAGGCCTGCTTGTGCCCACCCAGGGCCCCTGGAGGGCGTGCGGCTGCAGGTTCTGTTCCTAAGAGCTTATTTGTCTTACAGCTCCAGGAAAGGGGTATACGTTTACCCCATTAATCTGCATCAGGGCTCCTGGAAACACCCACCTGCGGGTGCTATTCACCTGCTCGACCTATAGGACACCCTTGGGCAGACCAAATCCCCCTGATACTCCCCTGTTCCCTCCTACACCTGGCAGCCCTCCCGGACATGCCTGCAAGCCCATGGCCTGTTTTCTGCTCTCTCTCTCTGCTTCCTGCCACATAGGGAATTTGCCCCAATCAAGTTCCTGCTCTCAGGGGCTGGAACGATAGCACAGCAGGTAGGGCAGCACATTTGTCTTGCACGCGGCTGACCCGGGTTCGATTCCCAGCATCCTATAGGGGCCCCGAGCACTGCCAGGAGTAATTCCTGAGTACATGAGCCAGGAGGAACCCCTGTGCAATGCCGGGTGTGACCCAAAAAGGAAAAAAAAAGAAGTTCCTGCTCTCTGACACAGGGACCTCTCTGAGCTCTGGTCTCTCCTCCTCTCTGTCCCTTCCCTAGCGGAAGGACTACAGACGGGGCTGACCCTGTCTCTTCCCAAGCCCAGGCCCCCACCTCTTCATTGTATAACTGAAACCCAAGCACAAAAATTTGTAAGTCTACAACTGTACCTCATGGTGTTTCACTAAATAAAAATTTAAAAAAACAAAAACAAACAAAAAAAACCTTCCAGAGGTGCTGCCAGGTCCCTTGTACCCTCAGGGTTCCCCGCCCTGTTCTGTTCTTTGATGCTGTTCTGGGGTGGGTGGGTGCACGTGTGGTCACCTGCAAGTGGCCTGCATAGCCCAGGGCTAGAGTTCACAGTGTGAGAAGTTCACAGACTGCTTCACTGGCCACATGGAATCAGGTAGAAACTCTGCCTCTGACCCTCCAATTCCCACCCTTTGGAGGTGGGAACCCGGGAATGTGCTCAAGTTTGGTACTGATGTCCTCCTAGTGTCACTTATGGAAAGAACTGCATTGGCAGTGATGGGAGTGACAGGTGTCCTTTTAAGAAGGGGGAAGCCACCACAGCACAGGGTGGGTAGGGCAGTCTGCAGATAGGCCCAGCGTCACTGTGTCCCCCCCACCCTCAGGACAGGCCAGACTCAGCTGGAAGAGGCAAGGAAGGATACTTCACCCATCCCCAGGCCCATGTGGCATCGTGATTTGGAATTTCAGCCTCGGCGGTGGGAGCAGCTAGATGCCACGGGCTACACTTCCGTGCTGGGCGTTGTTTCTGTTTGTGCTGGGGAACTGCATGCAGCTAAGAATTGAATCGAGTGTTCCAGATGCAAGGCAAGTGCTCCCCTGCCGGCCGCCTCCCTGGCATAATGGCTTCAAGTCACCACTTGTGGTCACTGGTTTCACCAGTCCTGGAAAACTGATGAGAGAGGTGACAGTTCTCCAAGAGGCTGGACACTTGGTCGTCTTGTTGTCATTGGGGGCCAACACCTGGCTGTGCTCAGGGGCTATCCCTGGCTTGATGCATGGGACTCCCTCCTGGCTGTATGGGGAGATCACACAGTGATGGAGCTTGAACCCAGTCTTCCTGCACGCAAACCTTGTTCTTAGCTCTTCAGACTTCTCCCTGATCCGTGGGCATTGTTCATGGTCTGACACTGCTCTGTGGTAGGAAGAGGTCACATAACCCACGGTGGAAGTTTCATACTTAACATTGACTCCAGCAAAGATTAAGTTGCTAAACAGCCATTGGGTGAAGCCCATCATTTCCTTGGGAAGGGTTCCTCAAGGGGGCCATCCCTGATTCTACGACTTCCCCTCTGCTCCCCACGGGCTGCCCTGGGGGAATTCCAGCACAGCAGACCTGTGATTTCAGTAAATATTATTTTATGCTCGTTGGTACAGACCTGTAATCACTGTGACTCATGGCGGTAAAGAGACTTAGAAAATGCCACCATTGTGAGCGTTAAAAACACCTTCTGGAAACCAGGTGTGACCTAGCACTTAACCCGTCTGGCTTCCTCATGCTACAGTTCCCATCCCTCAATGGACGTTGGATATGCATTAAAAATGTGTTTCTTTGGGGAAGATTTCTCATTTTGGTCCCAACTCAAAAAGCAAATCCTGAGTCCAAGCCAATTGCTTGAAGCCACAGGACCAAGAGTGAATGGGGGGGAGGGGGCGCTCTCCTCATTTTCTTTTAGTTAAAAGGAATAATGAGCAGAGAGATGGGATGGGGGGAGGGCCTTGCTTTGTACTCAGCAAACCTGGGTTTGATGCCAGCACCCCATTGGTGCAACACGCACTACCAGGAGTGATCTCTGAGCACAGGGCCAGGAGTAGGCCCTGAGCACTGCTGGGTGTGGCCCCCAAGACAAAAAAAAAAGATGACAAAGGACCTGTAGCTTTTAGAAGTCATGCTCATCCAAGAAGACAGCTTTGTAACTGTGTAACTCATGGTGATTTGATTAAAAAATAAAATAAAATAATACAAATCAACATAGACATTAAAGAAAAGGTAGAAATAAAACTTTATTCCCTTTAAATGATATATTTGACATATATATGCCTATTAAAAATACACAAAGGATTTATATGTTCCATTTTTTTTAGATTACCAAGGCACTGCTTCTAACATCTGCTAATGTTTTGCATTTCCAAAAAATGGCATCTTTGTTCTGAAGAAATCGATATTAAAAAGGAAAATCTCTGGAAACTATTCAGAGTCAAGGATCGGGACTTGTGGGTTGCTAGCATTGAATTCCATTCACCTAGGGAGCATTCGGAAGCATCACTAGATCTTGGTACCCTTCCAGAAGGTGGAAATTGTTCAGATCTCAGATTCCTAAGGTTTGTGTCTGCTAATGTTTCAACAGCCCATGTGAGAAGTATTGGTGTGTTTGGTTCCAAATATCAGGGCAAGCATTCTCAACTTTATCCCGTTTCTTTGTGGGCCTCCCTCCAAGATATTCTTCGAAGCCAGAGATCTTGGCAAAATAACCGCCCCCAAACCCACAATCCTTTAACAACTACTCCAAAGATCACAATAAGCCGATGCAATGGCGCCGGGTCCCGCCCTCCTCTTTTCAGTTCAGTGAAACATCTGGTTGTTATAGGAACAACTATCTTGATACACAAGGTATAATTAGAGACAATACAAGAAGCCGTGGGATCATTCCCCAGCCAGCGAGGGTGTTTCCTTTGTAAGTTTACATGAGACGGGCCAGCCTAATGCCCGGGAACCGTCTACATCAGTCTAGCCTGAAGTCTGAAAGAACACGTTTCAAATGTAGCCTCATGGTCCAATCAAAAGGGCCATTCATTATTGGTTTGACCTGTAATTATTGAACAACATTCCTTCTTGATTCTGTGAAACAGAGACTTGCATACAGAGCAAAAGATGAAAGAGGCACCGAATGGTTCCCGTTACTACAAATAAGATTATTATAGGCAATGGCCTTCCAGTCCAGATGGTGGGTTTCACACCAGTCGGGAGGATGTGTGTGAGGGTAGTTGGGGTCACACCCGCTATTATCAGGGCTTTCTCCAGGCTCTATCCTCAGGGATCACTCCTCGTGGTGCTGGAGGAATAACCATATGTGTTGTAGGGGAAGGAACCAGAGATGGCCACACTCAAGGCAAGCACCGTACCTGCTGTACTGTGTCTGGCTTCAGCTTCTACTTAGGCCATCGTGAGGAAAAGCCTGCAGTTGTAAACATCACAAGAAGGACATACAAGTACCTGCCCAATTGAGGACTTCAGAACTATCAGGCGTGGGTCCTCATGTGATCACATGGCATCTCTGACTCAGAGACAATGTTGTCAAGTGCCCTCAGTGACTGCTCCTTACTCTCACACCGTCATTTTGCTCTCCTTGTCTTTGCTTTGTGTTTGTTATCTCATGGGCCCTATGCACTCCTGAGGGTAGGGTGAAACTTCGGGTGCTTCTGCAGCAGAGAGGCGGGTGTCTTCGATCCTTCTGCAAACCCAGTTTTGGTGTCCCCAAAGGAGCCGTCCTAAGGGGCATCATTTCTTGTGGGTGCAGGTACAATGGGGGTCACTCCTGCAGGAGGATCTGCCAGGAGAGGTGTCTGGAAGCCGCTGGCCATGGTTTCTAGCTCTCAGAATCTCCCTCGACACAGACCAAGTGGATCCTTGCAGGGAGCAGAGCTAAAGAGCCAGGCCTGGAGGAACTACCGGGAGACCCGAGCACTCTGCCTTCTGTCCCCTACAGAACCAGCCCCCCTTCAGTGTTGAGGCCTTTCGGAGTGTCTCTGAGTGTCAGCACCCTTGGGCATGAACTGGGGTGTTAAGACTCCTTCCATGAAGACTGCACTCATTTGTGGAGTATAAAATAGCATAATATGAGACTGACACCCAAGGACAGAAGATACAAGGGCCAGAAAGATTCTCCATAGTTGGAAGCCTGCCTCATGAGTGGAGGGGAGAAGGCAGCTGTAATAGTGATGGGATCCCTGAGAAGTTGATGGTTGGAGGAATCGGTCGGGATGGGAGATGTGTGCTGAAAGTAGATAATGGACCAAACATGATAACCTCTCAGTATCTGTATTTCAAACCATAATACCCAAAAGCAGAGAGGGAGTATGGGGAATATTGTCTGCTGTGGAGGCGGTGGGTGGGGAATAGGAAAGGGGGGTATACTGGGGATATTGGTGGTAGGAATGTGCACTGGTGGAGGGATGGGTGTTTGATCATTGTATGACTGTAACTCAAACATGAAAGCTTGTAACTATCTCACAGTGAAACATGTTACATGAAACATGTAACTATCTCACGGTGATTCAATAAAATAAAATTTTAAAAAAATGCATCAGAATAAAACACTTTCTAAGCAAAAAGTAACATATTTAAAGAAGACATTGGGGGCTGGAGTGATAGCACAGCGGGTAGGGCATTTGCCTTGCACATGCCCGGCCCGGGTTCGATTCTCAGAATCCCAAATGGTCCCCCAAGCACTGCCAGGAGTAATTCCTAAGTTCAGAGCCAGGAGTAACCCCTGTGCATTGCCGGGTGTGACCCAAAAAAGCAATAAATAAATAAATGAAGTAAGTAAGTAAGTAAAAAGAAAAGAAGGCACTGAGATCAAAAACTGCGATTTTGACTCTTCCTGTATAGGTCTGAGGATTTACTGAGCTGTTTGATTTTTGTGCCTCTGTGTTATTGTTTTTGCTCATTGAACTTCTTTGGCATCTATGTGTTTTCCCCACTGGTTTTCCCCATTGGTTTTCTAGTGTACTTGCTGTGCAAGATCAGGGATTAGGCTGGAGATTGTTTTTTTTCCATCAACACTGAATGATGAGCAGTGTGTATTTATTGCCTCAGGAACTGTGGTGTGGGACTGTAATGTGGTGGAGTCGGGGATGGAGGCTGCAGGGACCTAGGCGGAAGGGAGGGGCTCTGCCTCAGGTTCTCTACCTGGAATGGTGGAACAAGTAGTAGCTGTGGTTTTTACTTTATATGTCTTGTTATGAAAACTTTTTCTACCCTAGATTGATAGAGGAAGTTTCTTTTTCTTTTATCTAAAAGTTTTATTTTTGAGTTTTCTCGGAAATCATCTCAAGCTTATAAAATGTTGCAAAAATAAAACCAGTTCAAAGAACATTCATAAACCTTTTATAAGACTGACCTAATATTACTATTTTTGTAATTTGTTTATACTTGATGCATATAATACTCTATATATGTGAAATATGTATATACATATATTTTTCTGAACTAGTTGAGGGTAAGTTACAAACATTACGAAGCTTTATAGTTAAACACATCAGTGTGTATTTTCCACAGAGGAAAATCTAACTTAATGACAATATAGTTAACAACTTAATAAATTTGTACTGAAAAAATACTTTCTGTGGTGATTTTGGAGGGGCCACATCTGTCAGTGCTTAAGGCTTACTCCTGACTCTATACTTAGGAATTACTCTTGGCAGTGCCTAGGGGCATATCTGTGCTGCTGAGGATCTAACTCAGGTCAGCTGCATACAAGGGAAGAACCCTACCCCTATCCATGATAAAATGCATATTTTATCATATCTCCTGTTTATATACCAATTTTGTCAATGGAATTTGTGCTCATAGCATTTTTAATATTCTTTTTTTTTTCTTTTTTGGGTCATACCCGGCACTGCTCAGGGGTTACTCCTGGCTCTGCACTCAGGAATTACTCCTGGCGGTGCTCAGGGGACCATATGGGATGCTGGGATTCGAACCCGGGTCAGCCACATGCAAGACAAATGCCCTACCTGCTGTGCTATCACTCCAGTCCCGCATTTTTAATATTCTTAAACCGTACAATCTTTCAACCATTTTCAAAGCCTGATAGGTTATAGGAGCAAACAACAGGTGAAGCAGGCAAGAAATAGGAGACCCCTGGCAATGAGTTTCTCAGGAAATAATAAAACCAAGATGTTATTTGAGAAGTTACACTGTCAACAGTCCTAAAGTATCCCAACCACATAAAGACAGAATCACCCTTGTGGACACAGGAAACTAAGGTCAATAAGACTCTCACAAGCTCCAGTGCCAGCTCAGAGAATGCCGGATTCCCTCCAGAGAGAAGTTTCAGCAAGAACAAACCTTCTGAAGAAATGATCACCAAGAGTTCAAAGTTCTTCCTCTTGACAATATCCTAGCAACAGATGCATTTTCACAGAAAACCCCAAACTTGGATAGTTTGGTGGAATCCCTCTAAAACCATCTTTACAAAGGCAAACAGTAGCCTTCCCTGTTCTGGGGTCCTGTGCACCTTAAGTTGAAATGTATGATTTCTTTCTTTTACTTTATAGACTGCTCTTAGTACTCACCTCTCTGGAGATATCCACGGTGTATTCGGAACACATTATTCTCTTTCCCTCCTTACGTTCCCTAAATAAAACTATTTCATTTCACAATTCATCTCCTGCAATGAGAATGAAGCAGGAAAACATGGGCAGAGGTTAGGACTGACTTTTCTTTTCCTGCAAAGAGCAATCCAGCACTGAGGCCACAGCAACCTGGGAACTCCATTAGTGGGATCACGGCCTTACTTAGATAACCCTGTCAAGGTGTTTTGTTGTATGATTTCTCCACTAAAGAATCACTGCTGTTTGTTTTTTCTTCAGCTTACAAGCAATCTGTAGGAGGGCACTTTGAAATATGCAAAGAGGCTTTATCCTCCTGTAATGATTCTTATCAAGTCTAGTATTGTCCTTGGTGGTTGAAAAATGATTTGAATAAGAGTTTGGGGGGAGAGAGAGAATGAATGAGAGTGAGAGAGAGAGAGAGAGAGAGAGAGAGAGAGAGAGAGTCCAAGAGAACAAGTGTTAAGGATCTTGCCTTGCATACTGACTAACTGTTTGATCCTAGGACTGAATAAAAAATTCTAGTGTCACCCCCCCACACACACACACACATACACACACATACACCAAAGTTTCTTTGTATATCTTCAGTCTGGAATTGATTTGTATACTGTGAGATAAGGATTTTATTCTATATCCTTCCTTTTCTTGCATTTGGCTAGCAGCTCTATTTATAGAATAGCATTGTCTCCCCCCTAATAAGAAGTGTCCAGTTTTTCATACATTATATTTCCTTTTTCATGTATTTTTGGTCCACACCCAGCAGTGCTCAGGGAACACGCCTGGTGGTCCTCAGTGGTACCAGGGATCAACCTGGGGTCGACCACATAAAAGGCAAGCACCTCCTGTACTATCTCTTCAGCCTTCCATTTTGACTTAGGTTTACTTGAGTGTTTTCTATTCTGTCCCATTTTTCTATTATTTTATACTTGCACCAATATAGCATCTTAATTATCATAGCTTTGTGGTAGTAAATTTTGATATAAGGTCAGCAACTACCCAATTACATTCTTCTTTAAAACTGTAATGATTTTTTTATCAATCAGGCAATTAAATTTATTGTTAGAGATTATTTTCACAATAACCTTCAGAGAGATTAAGCAATTTTTCAAAGGTCAGAAAGTCAAAATGGAAGACTCTAAACCCAAATCTGCTTAAAACAGAGCACTTTCAATGATTTCCATAGGTCCTGCCTTCTTAAGGCCAAATAGATGGCTCCTTAGGCACAGAGCAGTGATCAAAGAATCAGGAGTGAGAAAAAGGTAAGTGTACCAGAGTAGTTTGGGTTTGGTCTCTGGGATATAGACTTTGCCAGTAAAGGGATGGAGCTTGGCCCTGTCCAGCGGAACTGGAAAAGAAGGACAGTAGCGGCGGGGTGCTATTGGGAGGGATGGGTAGGGGTGAATAGAAGCCAGGCACTATCCTGCCCTGGGAGGTCATCCTCCACCAGCCCCCCTTGCCTGATTAAGAGACCCTAATCCGCTTGTGGGAGATTAAGGGCAGGCTGGGAGTTCCCACACCTATTCCCCAGGCGGGCGGGCAAAGGAGACCTGGGGGAGGGCGTAGGAGGAGGCTCGCCCCTGTGACCCCTCACCAGGGCCCTGAGCCCCTGCCAGTCCGGACTTCGCGGTGAGTGGAAAAGCCCTCGCACCCGGTGTCCAGGTCCCGTCCGCCCTAGACGGACTGTGCATAGGTGTGGGCATGCCCCACTGACCCCCGCCAACCCAGACCAACGACACAGAGTAGGCTGGGGAAACTGTTACTCTCCGCTGTTACTTTGACGCCCAACAGCCGTCCAAACCCGCGGGGTGGTGCGGCGGCAGGGCTGGGCTTTGAGAAGCCGGAGGTTGGGCGGGAACCGCGGGGAAAGCGGGGTGAGCGCGCGCTGACCCTGCCCAGTGTCCACCCGCAGGCCTGGCCATGGCGCGCGGCCCTGCGCCTCGGCTGCTGCTGCTGCTGCTGCTGCTGCTGCTGGCGCCCCTGGCCGCGCTCCCGGCCGCGTTCACTGTCGGGGTGCTGGGGCCCTGGGCGTGCGACCCCATCTTCGCCCGCGCCCGGCCGGACCTGGCGGCCCACTTGGCAGCCTCTCGTCTGAACCGCGATTCCGATCGGGCCGGGGGCCCCCGGTTCGAGATCGCGCTGCTGTCCGAGCCCTGCCGGACTGCCGGCTCGCTGGGGGCGCTGGCGGGGGCGCTGGGCCGCGTGTCGGCGCTCGTGGGCCCGGTGAACCCCGCAGCCTGCCGGCCCGCCGAGCTCCTGGCCCAGGAGGCGGGGGTGGTGCTGGTGCCCTGGGGCTGCCCCGGGACGCAGGCTTCGGGCACCACGGCCCCCGCGCTGACCCCCGCGGCCGACGCCCTCTACGTCCTCCTGCGCGCGTTTCGCTGGGCACACGTGGCCCTGGTCACTGCCCCCCATGACCTCTGGGTCGAGGCAGGCCGAGCACTGGCCGTCGCTCTAAGGGCTCGGGGCTTGCCCGTCACTCTGGTGATCTCCATGGCGTCTTCGGACCTGACGGGTGCCCAGGAGGCCCTGCGGAGGATCCGGGACCGCCCCAGCATCCGAGGTAGGCTCCGGCTCAGGGGCGCAGGGGTTGGTGGTCGCGCAGACGCGGGTCGGGGCGCTGAGTAGCGTCTGTCCGGCCTGCAGTGGTGATCATGGTGATGCACTCGGTGTTGCTGGGCGGAGAGGAGCAGCGCAGCCTGCTGGAAGCCGCGGAGGAGCTGGGCTTGGCCGACGGCTCCCTGGTCTTCCTGCCCTTCGACACGATCCACTACGCCTTGTCACCCGGCCCAGACGCTTTGGCCGCGCTCGCCAACAGCTCCCGACTGCGCAAGGCCCACGACGCCGTGCTCACCCTCACCCGCCACTGTCCGCCAGGGGGCAGTGTGCTGGGCAGCCTCCGGAGGGCCCAGGAGCAGCGGGAACTGCCCCCTGATCTCAATCTGCAGCAGGTAAGAGGGATGGGGAGGGTCGAAACCGGGAGAAGGTGGAGGTCATGGGGGAGAGGACGGTGGAGCCAAAGGCCGGGGGTGGAGGCGGGACCACCGAGGTGAGAGAATGAACCTAAGAGGAAGGGAAACGATTGGAATCGACGGAATGAGAGGAGGAGACTGCCGGTGGGGAGAGCTAGAAACAGCCATCCTGGAGTGTCTGGGCGATGTAGACCCCGTGGCTTTGCTTGGGACATCTTAGAATTGCATCAAAGAGCGAGCATCGGAGACGTCTCCTGCCCAGCTTTTGCAATTCTTTGCAGGCAGCTTCAAACTAGAGTTGACCCAGGGCCTACCACATACAGTTGGTGATAAAGAACGGGGTTCTAAAGAGAGCAGAAGGAGAATGCATGAGACCAACGTCCACAGTTCAGGAGAGTTTCCTCTGCTAGAATGAAGTTAAAGTTAACGAAGCTACATCATAGGCTTCATGTCTTGTTTTAAAAAAAAAAAAAAGGAGAAACAACCAGTTAGATCCACAGCTTATTCTCCACAATTTACTAATACCTCGGGTCCCCTGAGAACCCAGAGGCCCATTCAGATCGTCTAGTTCCCCTCCCACTTACAAAAGCAGCTGCTAGAGGTCACCCAGAAGAAGGGAACTTTGATGTCAGTGGCCTATAAACTAAGCTTCAGAAGGACCCAGCTCAAGAGGGAGCAGATGAAAGAGGGCTGCCAGTGAAGGGTGATTGAAATACCCCTGATCTCCTCCACGGGGATTTAGGGCAGGTAGTAGGGAGAAAGAAGGAACACAATGAGGACAAGAGTTAGGAATGGTGGTTAATGAAGGATGGAGGGCAGGTGGAGAAGAGAAGTAGAGAGAGAAAAAGTTCTTTAATTCTCAGTAAGTAGCACAAGCTTCTACCTCTCTCTTCTATCTCCTTTGAATTTTTAGTTCCTCTGGATCCCTACAATCTTTTCCTTTGATTGTATTGCCAGTAGTACCATTACCTCCCTGGGATGAGTCTGATACATCCCTTGAGGCACAGTCTCTTCTGGAAGTTGCCTCCTCCTCCCTAAACTGGACTCTGGTTGACTTCCCTGTTTCTGCAGCTCTCTTATTCACTTGTTGTACTGCTCTGCCATCCCATCTTCCTCTGTCTCTAGATGCAAGGTTCTTTGGACAGGGACTCGTGAGACTTGGGAGCTGGGAATAATAGAGGTTAGGTAAGCTCTGCTATTAGCTTTAAGAGAAGAGAAGAAGGAGAAATAGAATCCATTAAAAAGAAAGCTTTCAGGTAAATAGCATAGATAATAATATTTAAAATACATTGCAGAGGGGACTGGAGAGATAGTGCAGCAGGTAGGGTGCTTGCATTGCATGGAGCCGGCCTGGTTAAATCCCCAACACCTCGTATGTTTCTCCCAGTTCCCTTCAGGAGTCATTCCTGAGCACAGAACCAGGAGTAAGCTCTGAGCATCACCTAGCATGGCCCTGTCAAAAATATTAATAAGATTAAATATATGCGTGGCAATGAATAGGAAAGAAAAGGTTCATGAGTGGTGGAGAGTTAAAATGAACCAATAGTGAAGAAATCCTCCAAATTCTGAAGGTCAATGGGGAAAAGAGGTGGACTAGCTGATGGGGAGAGGGAAAGAGAGAGAAAGCATTAGCTTCTGGGGAAAGCTATCCAATGAGAAGAGAAAGAGGCAATCAGTCAGGAGGAGGAAGAAGAGCCAATAGGGAGAGACCTGAGGACCCGCCAAGTAGGAGAGGCAACCAATGAGACAGTGAAAGGAAAGGCCGGGCCGGGAGCCGTTTTCTGGGGAATGGCCTTGCAGCTTGAGCCTCTGTTCTTCTCCAGGTATCCCCACTCTTTGGCACAATTTACGATGCGGTCCTCTTACTCGCACAGGGCGTGGCGGGAGCACGTGTGGCTGCAGGTGGTGGCTGGGTGTCAGGAGCCGCTGTGGCCCGCCACGTCCAGGATGCCCGGGCACTTGGGTTCTGCGGACTCCTGGGAGGAGCCGAGGAGCCTCCTTTTGTGCTGCTGGACACAAATGCAGTGGGAGACCGACTGTATGCTACATACATGCTGGACCCAGCCCAGGGCCACCTCCGTTGGTCTGGGACCCCTGTGCATTTCCCTAGAGGGGGACAAGGGCCTGGGCATGACCCCTCATGCTGGTTTGACCCAGACATCATCTGCAATGGAGGTAAGGAAAGCACCCCAACCCCCACTGGGACAGTCTCCAAGGACCTTCTGTGCGGAGGTGAAAGAGAATAAAGTCTAGTTCCCTAATTCTCCTTCCAGGCCCTTCCACTTCCTCATCAGACCTGTGATTTATACGGAGCTTCTCTCTTGCCAATTCCCCACACCGCTCTTGGAGCTTTGCTGGCATTCCCAGATGCTGCCCTTTTCCAAATACATGGTTTTTCTCCAGATCTCTATTCCGTCTTCCACCTTCCTTCCCTTCACTGTATCACTGTCATCCCATTGTTCATCGATTTGCTCAGTGGGCACCAGTAATGTCTCCATTCGTCCCAGCCCTGAGATTTTAGCAGCCTCTCCTTACTCGTCCTTCCCAACAGTGCCGTATTGGAGCCTCTTTCAGGGTCAGGGGAATGAGACCCGTTATTATTACTGTTTTTGGTTTTTGGCATATCGAATATGCCATGGGGAGCTTGCCAGGCTCTGCCGTCTCCTTCCCTTAGAGCCTCAAAATTTGATAAAAGCATGTCTTCCTAGAGAGTGGGGGCTTCCCCTCATGCAAGACCCTCAGTTTCCCTTCTCTCCCTACCCCTACAGGAGTGGAACTAGGTCTGGTCTTCATCGGCTTCCTTCTGGTGCTTGGCCTGGGGCTGACAGGGGTCTACCTGGCCCATCATGTGAGGTGAGTTGGAGAGTGAGCTAAGCAGGAGGTGAGCTTGATGCTCCATGTGATTTTGTGGCAAAGAAGGGCCCTGAATAGAAGCGAAGCTATTTTTGGAGTGGGGAGTAGATCCTAGAGGGCTGGCAGAACCCCACAGGAAGTTTGGCTGCGGGTGGCTACTTGTTCTTGAGCCAGCATATTCCTGGCTGACCTCTTGTCACAAATTTGGGTTTCCTTTGTGGAAATGACCTTCACCCCCTCCTACCAGGCACCGCTTACTTCATATTCAAATGGTCTCAGGCCCTAACAAGATCATCCTGACTCTGGACGACATCACTTTCCTGCCCCCACCAGGAGGAAGCTCTGGAAAGGTCTTGGGGACTGGGAACTGGGTGGGGGTGAGGGTGGGGGGGTGGCTAATAGGGTGGGTGGCCCTCCCCTCCACCCACACACAGATTGTGGCAAGCTTCCAACCATTGACCAGTTCTCCTCACCCCTGTTTTCCCTGGCCTTGAATATTGGTCTATAATATCGTTTAAATTTTTTATTTATTAATTTTTTCATATCCCACAAATGAATGCAGTCATTGTATATCTGTGAGATGGGTATTTTATCTTTATATTTTATGGGTAAAGAACTGAGCAACAGCGAATCTAGGGAAATTTGCTAAGTTTCCTCTATTAGGAAAGAGAAGAAATCTAATTTCCACCCGGATCAATTTAGGAGTGACCTTTGACCTCTGTACGAACGTTTGTCTCTGTTGGGCTAAGCTGACTTTGCATCCTGGCTCTGCTTATTTCCTCAGACACCGCGCCTGTCCAGGTGGTCGGGGCCTCTGTTTTGTGGGGGTCGCAGGCCCCTTGTGAGGACAGAGCCTCATTCTGTTTCCTTCCCCTCGGCACTTTCTTTCCGACTGCATCTTTCTTCACACCACCCGGCCTGATGATGAGAGATGAGAGCAGGCAGGGAGGGCCCCGTGCCTTCAGGGTTGGGGTGTGTCCCCAGGCCGTGGGTTGGCTGGCATTGCTGACAGCTCTGCTTTCCCCGATTCTAGGGCACCACCTGTCACCGCTGGCCTCACTCTGGGCCCTGTGGGGAACAAGTGGGAAAGAGGGACTGGGCGAGCTGGGAGAGGGTCCATGGCCTTTCCCATCGTGAAGAGGGAAGACGCTGTGCCCAAATTTGAGGGATATACAGCCCAGAAAACCTGGTCTCGGAGCTTTGTTCTTATTTTTTTTCTTTCTATTTTTTGGGTCACACCTGGTGACGCACAGGGTTTACTCCTGGCTCAGCACTCAGGAGTTACTCCTGTCAGTGCTCAGGGGACAATATGGGATGCTGGGAATCGAACCTGGGTCAGCCGTGTGTAAGGCAAATGCCCTACCTGCTGTGCTATCTCTCCAGCCCCTGGTCTCGGAGCTTTGAATCGTGTGAGTCCATCTCAGAAGCTTCGAGGACTCTGGTGGGTGGGAGGTGGGGAAACTGTGCCCCCAAACCACCACTCAGAGCCCCAGGACCCTCTTGGGGAAAGGAGAGGAAGTAGATTTCAAGATTTGCTTTGGGGGCCACACTCAGTGATGCTCAGAAGCTCTTCTTGGCTGTGTCCTGGGGGACCATCTGCGGTGCTGGGAACTGAGCCCGGGTGGGTACCCAAAGCTTTGGAACTATCTCTCCAGCCCAAGAGATAGTTCTTTTTTGTTTGTTTTTTTTTGGGGGGGGGGCCACACCCAGTGGTGCTTGGGGCTTCTTCCTGGTTCTGTGTTCAGGGATCACTCCTGGCTGGGCCTGGGGAACCATATGGGGTGCTGGGGATGGAACCGTGCTGGGCCACGTGTAAGGCAAGTGCCCTCCCACTGTCCTAGCTCTCTGTGCCCCAGGATTTGTTTTCTTATAGCTGTGAACAATCTATAAGGAGAGGAGAGGTGAGAAACAAAAGAAGAGGGGGAGAGAGGTTTGGGGAGGAAGAGGGAGTGGAGGGGAGGTTAAAACAGGGAGGAGAGGAGTGTAGAGTGGAAGGGTAGAGAGCTGAAGAAGGGGAGGAGAGGAGAGAGGAAGGAGGGAAGGAGGGAAGGGGGGAGGAGAGGGGAGAGGTAGGGGCAAGGAGGTGAGGGAGCCTGAGGGGTCTGTGCATGCAAGCCCCCTACTCGACACTGTCTCTTGGGCCTGATTTACTTATTTACTTATGGTTTGGGGTCCATACCTAGGGTGCTCAGGGGTCACTCCTGACAGTCTTGGGGGACCCAGTGGGGTGTTGGTGATTGAGCCCAGGTCAGCAGCATGTGAGGCACACGTACTGTTGCTGTACTGCACTGTTGTTGGGCCCATTTGTATTTTAATTTTTGAGAAACATTAACAATTCTGAGAGGCATAAAAAAAAAAACCTTTCATGACAAGTAGAAGAATCATGACCCCAAACCTCTTTTTTTGGTGTCATACCATTGACTCTGTTGGAATTCCTTATTAGGGCGTTTGCCTTGCACGCAGCCAACATGGCCGACCCGAGTTCGATTCCTCCGCCCCTCTCGGAGAGCCCGGCAA
>JAOXYA010393759.1:0-17813 GCA_028565675.1 Sorex palustris
TCTTTCTCTCTTTCTCTCTTTCTCTCTTTCTCTCTTTCTTTCTTTCTTTCTTTCTTTCTTTCTTTCTTTCTTTCTTTTGCTTTTTGGGTCACACCAGTGATGCACAGGGAATGCTCCTGGCTCTGCACTCAGGAATTACTCCTGGCGGTGCTCAGGGGGACCACATGGGATTCTGGGACTCGAACCCGGGTTGGCCATTTGCAAGGCAAATGCCCTCTCCGCTGTGCTATCGCTCCAGTCCCCAGTTTTTTCTTTTCTATACATGGCTCAGACTTCAGCTAAACCCTGATTTTCTCAGCCTCGGGAGTAGCAGGTATTTGTAGCAGGATTTTATTTGTCTAAAGTAAACGCTGTTCTCTTTGGCCCAACGCTGTCCCTGCTTTAGGGAAAGGCCAGTTCTCTACAGTGGCAAATTGTACTTTGGCATCTTGGGCTTGATGTGCTGGAGAGAGGCTATACCACCGGGTGCTCCAGGTTCTACACAGCTCAGCACCCCCGGGGGTCTTCTTCTCACACACCCCCAGCCCTCCCACAGCTCCCCATGCCTGCCTACCGTCTGCCCCACCCCTGCCCTCGGCCTGTGCCATGCTGCCAACCTGCCTGTCCTCACCTCTTCATGCTGCCCTACTCGCCACCCCCTGCCCACCCTCCTCCCCTGTGCCCTGCCTGTGCCCTGTCCACTCCTAGCAGCCCGTCTTTCTCCAGCATCTGCTTCGCTTCCTGCTGTGAGTCAGTGACCCCTGGTCCAGGACGGATCCACTTGTTAGCTGCTGACTGTCCCTTCTGTTCTCTCCTCTCTCGCTAGGTCACGACCAGGGTGACTCTCGGGGCTGAGTCATCGCACCGCTGCCTGCCATTCATCTGTCCTGGCCGTGTTCCGCTGGGAAGTGCCTCCATTCGTGACCCCTGACCTTGCAACCCAACCCCACCCTGCCTCAACGCGCCACCTGCCCGACACGGGGATTTGCTGCTGTTTGCAGGATCCTGCCACCTGCTCCGAGTTTGAGTTTCTCGGTCAGCTGTTCGCTCCATCTGCTTAGAAACCCCGAGTGTGTTCACAGCCCGATTCCCCCGCTTTGACACAATCTCCGTCCCCCAGCATCAGGGCTGGGGCTCAGACCCAAGTTCAAAGCAGAGCAACACGAGTGGGCGGTGAAAACTGGGAAAAAGCCGAGAACACTTGAGTTTTAGAACATCGAGCTTCCTGCACTTGCAAGAGTCACCAGGGCCTCCCGGAGTCTTGGTTGTCCTGTGTTCACTCGCAAAGTTTCTGTGGCAAAGCCAAGAGTGTGTGACTCGGATGAAAAAAAGCCGAGAGGAAAAGAACAGGCAAAAGTGAGAAAAAAAAAAAGGGAGCTAAGACACATGTGTGTGGGGAGGGAGAAAAAGGGAATGCAGAAACCAGAGGGAGGAGAGCCTGTGAATAAAAGGGAGTCGATTCTAGAGATTTTATAGGAAAATACACAAGTGACAGATACCCATTTCCAGTGCAAGTTAGAGGAGAAAACAAAAGACACACTCATTCCTGAAGTCCTGGCAGTGTGTCTCTGGGGGCCACGACAGGACAAATGCAACCTAGAAGCAGCCTGAAATCACAGAGCTCCCCTTGCTGGGCTTCACAGGGCCGAGAGCAGTGACCAGGAGATGTTCGCGTAGGTACCAGGCTGACAGTCAACCCACTGGCCAGGTTCTTATGGCTGCAAGTAAGTGTAATCTGTGCCAACTGCATAGACCAGGCAGTTGGCTGGGTCATGCCTATAGACCTGTTCTTCCCCGTCACATGTATTGCTGTGTCTGAGCCATGCACTGAAACCAGCTTAACACGGACTGTTCCTACTGCAGCGTGTCTGCACCAGGCCTCACTTGGAGGGAGGAAAGCTCCCGAACGTAGGTAATACGGCAGCTGGAAAAGTCGTTGACATATAATATCAATCCCCAAATAGTCATATTTAACGTCTAGAGACGATACACGGTAAAAGAAGCTGAATCCACCCTCGGGAAATGATGTTTCTTTATGTCTTATCCTACCCCACGTTCCCCTGAGAATAAAGCAAATCACGCTACGCTGGTAAATCACACTTGTCAGTGGTGGGCAGCCTGGAGTTCCTTGTCTTGTGCTGTTAGAGCGGACAGAAGCTCCATGGACCTTCAGAGGTGGTTACTCTCCCCCAGGGAAGAAGGGGTCGGGGCTGGGAAACGGAGGCACCACTGAGAAATGAGACTCAGCTAACTCAAGAGTCGCAACCCTAGGCCGTGCCCCTGGGGAGTTTTCCATTTTCTCAACTGCACTGACCAACATCCCTTGCCCAGGGCTCATCCCTGGGATGCCTGTTGGCAGAATCTCCTGTCTGGACGTGCTCAGGCTGGGCCTCTCCGTGAACCCGGCCGTCTATGGCTGGTGGACGATGAATTCCACAACCCTAATGAATCACAGTGGCTTCCTGTGCTCAGACTTCTCTAATGGTCCTCTGCACTAAAGACGTATATAAGTGAGTCCATTAAACGCGAGTTCATGCACTCCTTTTGTGCGCTCACTCCCCAGGCATTTATTGAGTGCCCGTCAGTTCAGTGCACTTAGCCGGGACAGCACAGCTCAGCACACAGCATCCGTGGCCTCATCTCCTGCGACTAACCGGGAGGGAAACAGCACCTTTGACTACCCAACAGTTATGGTTCTCAACGCTGATGAATGTTTTGGAGAATAATAAAGATGATTCTGCAAGAACATGCACAGGAAGACTGCCGCTTGTCAGGGGAACTCCGTAGGGGGCTTCACTTGACAGGACATCTGAGTGGAGGGCAGGAGGAGGAGAAAACCGGGCCTCAAAGTAGAAGCTGGGAACTAGGTAAAGTGTAGCACTGCACTGTAGCACTGTCCTCCCGCTGTTATCTGACTTGCTCGAGCGGGCCCAGTAATGTCTCCATTGTGAGACTTGTCCTTACTGTGTTTGGCATATCAAATAAGTCACAGGGAGCTTGCTAGGCTTTGCCATGTGGGCAAGATACTCTCGGTAGCTTCTCCAAGACGGGTGGAGGAATCCTACTCAGGTCGGCCAAGTTGGTTACATGCAAGGCAAATGCCCTACCCGCCATGTGATCACTCTAGCCCAGGCAAAGTATAAGGGAAAAAATTATCAACACATATTAGCTAACTGCTGTGAACTGCTGAGATGTGGTCAGAAAGATGCTCGAAATCGAACCCAGTGTGCCCGCAAGACCACACATCCACGCACGGGAGTGGCTCAGGCAGCAAAATCCCGAGTAGTCTGGATCTAACTGACCAGAAGCTGGGATCAGTGACACAGAGGGTTACACCCCTTACGCCTTTCGTTTGACTTTAGGAGGAAGAGTATCACAAAGAACTGACCTGCTCACCAATGCGCTTCTCTTCCTCCCCAGGGTGGCTTACGTAGACGGAGCCCCACCAGGCCAGTTCCCTTTCCCAACTCCCAAGGCTTGATGACCCTTGCGATGGGCCCCTTGACGGCTTCTGCACCCTAGAGTAATGCTCACGTCAGGTAGGCATGTGGCTCACGAACTTGGCAGAAAAGCCTTCTGCCCTTTTCCTCGGGATATCAAATGTTTTGAAAGCAGGATTCTGGGGGGAAAATAGCTCAGAAAAAGGGCTTGTGAAGGAGTAGAATCTTGCAAGTATGTCACAAACCCACTTACCCATAGTCAGGGTTGGAGGTTTGAACATGGGAAGATCTCAAATCCTGTTCATTAATTGTACTCTCAAGTAAGTCCTATTAGTGCTACTTTCTAAAAAATGTAGAATCTAGGGAGAGAGCCATCGTACGGCATGTAGGGCACTTACCCTGCGTGCGGCAGAGCTGGTTTGAGGTCCAGCACTACCCATGAGTGATGACCCCTTAGTTCAAAGCCAGGAACAAGTACTGAGCACTGTAGGGTGTTCACCCGAACAAGTTACTCTTCTTCAGGAAGAGAAATAGCATAATACTGGTTCCTGGATCCTAATATAACACTGATTAATTCATCTTTGGGTGGCATATGCAGAAAAGGACCAAAGATTTTCATCTTTACACTTCCGCATGTTAGTTGTTAACATTTGGAGCATATATATTCAGTCATGGGCTGGAGTGATAGCACAGCAGTAGGGCGTTTGCCTTACGCACAGCCAGCCTAGCTGAGCTGGGTTCGATTCCTCTGCCCCTCTCGGAGAGCCTGGCAAGCTACTGAGAGTATTCAATATGCCAAACACAGTAATAGGAAGTCTCACAATGGAGACGTTACTGCGCCCGCTCGAGCAAATCGATGAACAATGGGAGGACAGTGTTTGTTTTGCTTGTTATATTCAGTCATGGGATGACAATCAGCCTAGAGCATGTGTCACAGGGGCTCCTAGGAATAGGAGAAGTGTTGCTAGCACATTCGTATGGGGACCATTTCTGAAGACCGAGCACCCTCTATATTTTAGTTTTACTTAATAAACTCAGACTCTCAAATCATTCAGTGGTTAGAATTTCTTCTTTTAGCATTTCCCTGGAAAAGCTATGTAATCTTGAGTGATAAAATGTGCATCAAGGACACACTGATTCTTTACTATTTCCTTAGATTGGAGTTCTAAGAAAAAAAAAAGGTCTCATTTCTGCCAGATCCTTCCATCTAACTTTTATTTGGTAAATGGGAAACAATATGGACTTGCATGAGTTACTTTGTTCCTTTTTTCAGTCCGGAATAGATATGTATTATTTGGGACCATGAGAAATTATATTCATTTAATAACACTGTCTATCATATACTTTTATTTCACCTGCTCATAGTCCCTTGACAGGTCTGATGAATTTCACCCCAATGCCAACAAATCTCAACATTCACCCGTGAGCATTTATACAGAAAAGGTAAGCCCGTAAAGCAAAAGCCAGTGCTAAAGAGTTAATGAAAAGAATGGAATAAGGAGCACACGTTTGTGCCCTCATACACGAAATTTTCCAATGACACATCTAGCTCCAGAGCACCCCTCCCCCCATTGTCCCAAGTTCCCCTCTCACACCTTTCCCCCTCCTCAACATTCCCTCCAGGCTCTCCCCATCTTACTGCTTTGCTCTGGTAAACTTTGCTCTATAGGATAGCTCTTAGATTCTGTAGCTCTTGGCCACTTGTTATCCCCTTACTCTGAGTTTTTATACACCACAAGCAAGAGAGTTCTTCTTAAGCCTGTCCCTCTCCTTCTGACACTCAACTCCGCATGATATCCTCCAGCTCCATCAAGGTAGCAGTGAACTGCATGGTTTTCACTTTTCTATATTGTTAAAAGATTTTCTGGAGTTTTAAAGGAGGATTGCATGCAATCTGTACAGTGATTTGTATAGTACTGTCATTCTGAGTGTTATAACATTATGAATATATACTAGAGATTCTCTGTCTAGTTTTCTGTTCTTGGACGTTTGGGTTGTTTCCAGATTGTGATTATTTTGAGTACTTGTGCAATGAAGATAGGAGTACAAATGTCTTTTCTGAGTTGAAAGGTTTTTGAGTAGATAACAAGAAGTTCAACTTTTGCATCGTATGGAAGCTCAATTCCTAAGTTCTCAAAGATGTATGCATATTGTTTTTCAAAGGTTGGATCAGTTGACATAACTTTCCAGCAGTGGATGAGTGGATGAGGATTTCTCTGTACACACGTTCATGCCAAAATCGGTTGCTTTCATTCTTTGTAATGTGTTCTAGTCTAGTGAGAGTTTTTATCATGAATGGGTCAATCACAGGCAACACAAGAGTCTTACCTATTGTCCTATGTCTCAGACTCAAGTTCATTCATTTTCAATCACTTCTCTTATATTGAATCATTTCTGTTGTTCTGTATTTAAATTTATCAATGCTCTCCACTATCTCTTCCTATCTCCTCTTGGTCTTATCTAATTTAGCCATTCCATATTTTAGGTGTAAAATTTCCACTTGGTCTTTTATAATTTTTTGCTGATGATTTTCTTTCTTAGATTTTCTACTATTCATCAGTTTTGACTATTTTTCAAGTTGTCCATTGAATAATCAGTATGACACCACTTAAATTACCACACATGTAGACACTGAAGTATAGATATGCTACACATTATTTATAGGGCTCTTGATTTTAATCAGCTAAAAAGTGTTCCATTCATCTGATACCATTATGATGGACAAAGGCAGGTGCTATTAAAGTTCAGGTTATCCACTTAGCAGTCTTTAACACAGATGTGGTACTTCTCATATTTGCTGCATATGTTGGCATCTCTGCCTATCCCTAAGTATCCATCAGCAATATCCTACCTGCAAGAAGTAAGTATTCTTACTCTTCTTCGTGTGATGTTATTTTTAGCACCATATGAGAATGGGAGGAGATTGAGTCTTGAGTTTCTACTCTATCTCCTCAAACCCAACCTAAATGTAGACAAGTTCCTCATTGCTGGTGGATGGGATTACAAGCTCAGGTTCCCACAAAGTTTGCAAAGTTATTGGGTGACTTCTAGGAGGGTTGGGCCTTATACAACTGTGAATGGGAAAGAATGAGTTCGTATCTGGACTTTTCTTATACCACTTTCTACTAAGTTTTATTCCTCCTCTAGTAGGATTAAGTGCACCAGAGGGCATTTGCTACCTCGTGTCCTCATTATTTTGTTTCCTGTGAGATGATTCCAGATCATTCCTGAGGATCATCACCATGGCGCTGAAGTTCTAGTGCTCAACAGCTGATATCAAAATCCAATTCTGACTACCTGGAGAGTATAAAATCATGAGGAGTAGAGAGACAGTGTACCGGTAAGGCACTTGTCTTGCATGCAACCGAGCCAGGTTTGATCCCCAGTACCATAATGAGCTCACCAGGAGTGATTCCTGAGCTCAGAGCTAGGAGAAAGCACTGAGCATAGTGGAATATGGGAAAATAAAAAAAACCAACCCCCCAAAACAAATAAACAAAAAACATATAGAATTATGCATAAAATATCCCATCCGGAGACCTGGGACATAGATGGAGTGTTAAGGCTCTTGCTTTATAGGCAGCTGTGCCCAGTTTGATGCTTGACACTGCAAATGCTTCTCCACGCACAGCCAGGAGTGACCCCTGAGCACAGAGCCAAGAGTAAGCCCTGAGAACCGCTGTGGTAGCCCCACCCCTTCAAAATAAAACAATAAAAGAAAATAACATCTTAATAAGAAATAAACGCTACTTCTAGTAAATTACTTAAAATGATTTATTAATTAGGCAAATTTCTGAATGCCACAAGAATCAATCTATTTAGAACCATTGGTTGAATTTGTTGTAGTTCATTTTTAATTTTTGTACTTCTGTTAACTAGATCACATACAGCCAAAATTGTTCCAATTATTCCTTGGGTCATATGCCTTTGTTTTATTAGAAACTAATCCAATTATAGTTTTAATTAAAACTCTTAACATCTCCAATAAAAATGACTCATGACATACTGTGAGACTATATTCCAGTCTTGATTCACTCCTAAATGAAAAAAAAAATTTCCCATCAAACTGTACTTTACATGTATCTAGCTTTCATTTGGTTTTCCAGTTAAAGCAAACTAGCATTAGGTTAACTTGTATTTTATATCAAAGTTTTTTGAAGAGTTAAATCAGGGGTCATATTCAGAATTTCACTGTTATCTCTATTCCTGTGTTTGTCCTGGCCCCAAAGACAAATCCACAATCACATATGAACGCAAACATGATTAAGCAGCCAACAATTTTTTTACCCACTGTTCCTCTTCTAAAGTGATTACAGGTTCTCTTTTTAGTGTCCAAATTATTTCCATCTTCTTTTCCCATACACTTCTCAACTGCCCCCGAGCCTGGGTCTGAGCCCTGCATCTGTAGTTCTGTCTCTGTTACTCCTAAGTTGTTTAGTGGCAAATTCAGTGAGATTGGTGCCTGTGTCTTCCATCCAGCAGATGTTGGTTGCAGGGTAGGAGACAAACACAAAGAGCCAATCGAGCAAACAAGGACTGTCCAGGCCATGCCCGGGCCGTTCATTTTACTCAACACAATAACGCTCCCCAGCCCTGGTTCCCAACAGGTGAGCCATCGCCTAACATGGACAGATGCATTAAGGTAGTTTGTACACGTGTCAGAATTCAATGGGGACATTCCGAGCAGAGGCTGGGAAACCCCGCAGAGCCAGCCACCAACTCCCTTCAAGCATAAGGTCACGCCGTTTCCTGTTCTATCCCCGCCTATGTTGCCTCCTAGATGTAAAAGACCCTAAAACGTTTTTCCCTGGGCTCAAGTTTGCTGCCTGATTGTGCACTGAAAAAGATGATCTGTTTTACCCAGAGGTCTCTCCTGACCTTGCAGCTTTTGTAAGGGGAACAACTTCCCAAATGCTATTTATCTGACAGTATTCACTTAATGACTTATTAAGCGGTTAGTTTGATACACAGAGATGTATAAAGTTAGAAAACAGGCCCAAAGGTTGATACAGCAGTGTGGGCATCTCAAAATATAGTTACAAATCTAAAACACATTATTAGATGCAGCTAGAGAGATAGAGTGTGTCTTAGAGGCATACAGGTCTTAGAAAGCTTGCATCTGATCACAAGGCCACAAAGCACTTTTTTTTTGGCTTTTTGGGTCACACTTGGTGATGCACAGGGGTTACTCGTAGCTCTGCACTCAGGAATTGCTCCTGGCAGTGCTCAGGGGACCAGATGGGATGCTGGGAATCGAACCTGGGCTGGCCGCATGCAAGGCAAAAAGGCCCTACCCGCTGTGCCATTGCTCCAGCCCTCACAAAGCACTTTCTAACAGGAGGCTTTTAGAATCAACCTTTGATCCCTGCCCATGGCTTGGCCATTGACAGGGAATACAGAGGAGTCTGCAATGAAGTGACTGAGTGTCACTTCCTACTGAACAGCCTTGCTTGACAGGTGGCTAGCTGATTATAAAAGTGGTATCCTGTGTCTCTTCAGAAAAAGAGTTGCAAAATAATTCCTATTCTTTCTTTGTACCTTAGGCCAAATTGCGATATTAGTTTCTGTGGAAAATTTAACTATCAAATATTTCTAAATACTTGCAAAGTTTTGGTATTGAGGTTGTGCCATCTTCAGGATTCATTAACACCCAGCGTCCAGGTATCCACGAACTCGAAGCATTTTCCTCAGTTGCTCCCCCAACACATGTGGAGAAGGGCACCAAGCCCAAGCAGAGAGCAGGTCTGCCTCTGTACTGGAAGTGCCCACAAAGGCTGCCTTGCCTCATTTGGCTCCCTCACACCTCACACCAGGGTTGCAGGCGGCAACACCCACAGGGAGGGAACCGGTCTGCAAAACAACTCACTACTTGTTGGTTAATTCATGGTGCTTTGATGATCACTGTTTCCTTTCAAAATATTTAGAAATTATTTCTAACTCCTATTCAAATTATGCATCATGTTTTCATGTCACTGGGAGAATTTGCTCCGATCAACAGTGCTAGGAACTCATTTCTGTCCCTCCCCAGTTTTCTGGGTGTTCCTCTCTGCAGGTCCACCAGTGCAGCCATGATCCTTCACCAATTTATGCACCAAACACGGGAAAGTTTTATTCGTTTGGTTCTTTGGTTTATTCTAGCCTGAGGCTCAAACTCCAGTGGAATAGATGATTCTTTTAGGACCTCCTTGGGTTTCAAATTTCTTTTCAACATATTTGTCTTACCGTTTTTGTTCAAAATCCTTTAGTTTTATGGAGGAAACGGAATCAACCCAGAGGCTGGTGGGTTTGATTCTCTTCATGCTGCTCACCAGCACCCACTTATGACCTCTAGCAGGTCCTTCAGGTGAAGTTCTTGGGTTCTTTGAAGATCCATTTAAACGTGGGTCAGGAGCAGACAAGAGTCCTGAGTCCATTGTTTTCTCTGAAAGGGGAAAATAATATAAACCATGAGATGATTTCAGAATTGTTAAACAAGATCTGAATCTGGAAAGTGCCCAGTAAGAGACATTCATATGCTATTTTTAATTCATATATTTAGATTCATTGTCATTTTTCTTAATTGTTTACTCTCCCATACTGTACTTAAAGCAAATGTCTCATGTCCCTTTATGTCCATTACATTACATTGAGTCTTATCCCCTTAGTAATCTACTTGTGGTTCCTTTTTTTTCGTATGTCTCAGCAAAATTTATATCAATGGAAGCTATATGGATAAATACCACAGCATCTACATAAGAAAAAAGTCAGAAGGGTATCTGTCTCTTCCGCCTCCCTGCCCCCCACCCTGGCAGCATGGTGGCCGCCGCCTCAGTAGACAACCAGATATGAGCTGGTGGTGACGGGACCACTGTGGCCTCATGGGATGGGGGGTCGAACTGGCACATCCTTCCCGCCCCACTGAGACCACGAGTTGCCCCCCACAAGCAGCTCTCTGGCACGGCCATGGCCCCAGAGGCACACAAACCAATCTCGGAACTAAGCAGCTTTTGAAAGAAATGCCTCCAGACTTAATTAATAAAATAGCAGAAATCCAAAATTGTGTGGCCTTGATGGTAGCCACACAACATCATCACTGTCACTGTCCTCCCGTTGTTCATTGATTTTTCTCGAGCAGGCCCAGTAATGTCTCCACTGTGAGAGTTTGTTGTTATTGTGTTTGGCATATTAAATATGGCACAGGGAGCTTGCCAGGCTTTGCCGTGCAGGCGAGATACTCTCGGTAGCTTGCTGGGCTCTCCGAGAGGGGCGGAGGAATCAAACTAGGGTTGGCTATGTTGGCTGCGTGCAAGGCAAATGCCCTACCCACTGTGCTATCGCTCCAGCCCAGTGGAATATAAAATAACATAATATAAGACTAACACCCAAGGACAGTAGACACAAGGGTCGGGAATATTGATCTATGGTTGGAAGCCTGCCTCATGAGCAGGGGGAGAAGGCAGCTGAGATAGAGAAGGGATCACTAAGTCAATGGTGGTTGGAAGGATCGTTTGGGATGGGAGGTGTGTGCTGAAAGTAGATAAAGGACCAAACATGATGGCCTCTCAGTATCTGTATTGCAAACCAAAATACCCCTAAGTAGAAAGAGAGTAAGAGGAAAATTGTTTGCCATAGAGGCAGGGAGAGGGGCAAGGGGGGGTGGCGGGAGGGATACTGGGGACATTGGTGGTGGAAAATGTGCACTGGTGGAGGGATGGATGTTCGATTGTTGTATGACCGAAAATCAATATGAAAGCTTTGTAACTGTATCTCATGGTGATTCAATAAAAAAAGAATATCATGTGAGGGCTGGGTGATGGCTAAAAGGGCTGGAGCCCAGTGCATGATCCCCAGAGCACTGCAGGTGCGGACACCACTGGGGCTGGCCCCCAGACCCCCGAGCACAGCCTGGGACATACCCCTCAAAACACATAAGAACAATCAGATCTTGTATGTGTATGTATGTGTGTGTATGTGTACGTATGTGTGTATGTGTATGTGTACGTATGTGTGTATGTGTATGGGTGTGTATGTATGTGTGTATGTGTATGTGTGTGTGTGTGTGTGTGTGTGTGTGTGTGTGTGTGTGTAAGAGGGGTGGGCATAGACGGGCACGAGCAGGGAAGGGGCCAGCGTGTAAGAGAAGCGCCATCATTTTCCCTGAGCTCCAGGCCCGGGTCAGCCAAGAAATAGAAAACTAATGAAATTAAGGGAGGAAAAATGACAGGGTGGAATAATCTAATTGGAAATGTTCATTTTACATAAATAACATTTAAAGAACTTCAATTAATTTCTTAATGGAAGCTCTCTCATAAAACTGACAATGGCTCAGGATTGTTTCCACAGTGGCATGCGGAATTCATTGGATTAATCAAGGAGATTAAAGCCCAAGGAGCGGGCTTCGCTTTCTGCAGAAGGCCCAGAGAAAGGTAAGGAGCGCGAGAGAGCAGAAGGCAGCATCAGCTTCCCCGAGGACAGGTTTTCCCGTTATCTGAGAGTTCCCATTCGGGGTGATTTGTGGGCTAGTCAGATGGGGGCGGGGGGGCATTACCATTAGTCTAGATGGAATAAATCATAAATTTTGAGGTTCCCGGACCTCCCAGGTCAACCTGCCAAATTACACCAAATGGGAACATTCTGGTTTTGGAGAACCAGGGAAACCTTGGCTGGACTCAGCTGAAAGAAAACCCCGTTTCTTCTCTTTCATGGGCGATAACTGGGCAATCTGCAGTGAGCCACCACCGACTCTGAGTGCCCAGCATTGTTCTAGGTCCTTCAGTCATCTGCACGCTGATGAGTGGGGTCAGGCTGGGTCACAGGGAGCCCTTCCTTCCTCTCAAGGCTGGATTTGTAGTCTTAAGTGATGCCATCATGTTTGGTTTCAAGTCCTTCATCAAGTGACTTGCGGAGCTTCCTGTCTTCTATTATTTGGAAAGGTTTAATAATATCAACAGGTTGTAACCTCAGAAAGTTCAGAAACACTGGCCTGGGAAGGGTTGGAGCGATAGCACAGCAAGGAGGGCGCTTGCCTTGCACACAGCCGACCCAGGTTCAATCCCTGGCATCCCACGTGGCCCTCTAAGCACCGCCAGAAGTTCCTGAGTGCAGAGCCAGGAGCAACCCCTGATCATCGCCAGGTGTGGGGGCCCACAAACAAATCAAAACAAAAACAAAAGAGAGAATAAAGATTTCCTGGGGCTGGAGTGGTAGCACAGTGTATCTGGGGGATAAGGCGTTTGTTTGCCTTGCACACAGTCAACCCGAGTTCAATCCTCGGCATCCCATAAGGTCCCCTAAGCACCGCCTGCCAGGAGTGACTCCTGACCGCAGAGCCAGGAGTAACTTACCCTTGAGCATCGCTGGGTGTGGCCCCCCAAAAAACAAAACAAAAACACCCTCAAAACAGAAAGAACTGTCCTGGGACCATTTCTGCAGCTCACTCATTGCGGTTCCACCATCTCTCAAGATTTACTTACTTCCCCCACCATCTTGGGTTAATTTTGGAAATTTTGCTTCTGATACAGAAGCCATTTAAGTTTTGACATTTTGGGTGAGGGCGATGGAGTGTTCCTTGTTCTCCAAGAATGCACTCATCTCACTGGTACAGAACATTATCAGGCTTTCTTTTCCTTTGGAGAATTCTGCTTCCTTTTCTTTTCTTAATCAGACCTAAAGGGATTCATCTACCTTGTTGTCTTCTTCCAGAACTTTATTGTTTTCTTATCTTTTATAAACTAATCCTTTAGGATGAGTGTGAAGTTCCTTTGTTTTTGCCTTTCTTCATGTTTAAGTCAAACATTAAGTCTGCGCATTTGTTTCTGACTGGAGTGTGGTTGTCAAACAGAAGTTCTCCATCTCATTCCTTCAGATGCCTGCAATATGCATTTTGACTTTCTTTTCTTTGGTCTGATTAGGCTGGATATCTTACCCATCCTATTTTCATTCCATATATTCTGGGGGTGGGGGGTGTTCTGGGGCTCTGGGAGACATTCCCAGTAATACCTGGCCAACTGGTCCAGTGCAGGCCCAAGGATGTAGGTGCCAGGAATTCTGTGGGTCACCCTCGGGTGCCTAACGGGGGGGGGGGTCCTTTAGGACTATACAAACGGTGCTCAGAGGACCAGGTGGTGTCAGGATTAGAACTCAGGTCCTCCCCAAACTACTGAGCAATCTGCCCAGCCCCTCATCCACTATGTTATTTAATTTTTGGTTTGGGGCCACAACTGGCAATTGGCTCTGTGCTTAGGAACCACCCCTGACTGTGTTTGGGGGTCGGATATGCAGGTTCAGCTGCATGCAAAGCCAGTGCCTTGCCCACTGTACTACCTCTCTAGCCTGCAGCAAAGCTGGAACCAATGGGCTGGAGAGAGCCCAGAGGTCAGGGCACCTGCCTTGCACGCAGCAGAGCCCGATGTGGTACTTCAGCACGCGAGTAGTGGGTGTGGCCGCCAAACCCCAACCCCATGAGAAGTGGAGCCAACGACAAGAGGTGCAGTCCCTGGACCCTCAAGACCAGAGAGTCTGGGCCTTTAACCTGGAAATGTGTGGATGTATCTTTTTGAGCCTCAATCTCCTAGAACTCTGAGTTCCTCCAGAACAAATAAAAAGCATCTGAGAGTCTGATCTGGGCACTGGGTCAAACGGGTGAACAGGTCACACCATGCACATCTCCTCCACGTCTTTGTTGTTGTTGTTATTGTTGTTCCTTTTCTTTTTTGTTTTGTCTTTGGGGGAGCCATACCTGGTAGAACTCAGGAACATATGGGGTGCCCAGGGATGGTACCCAGGCTGGCCATGTGTAAGGTCAGTGCCCTCCCCACTGTCCTATCACTCCTGCCTGTCTTAATTCAGATCCCTTACAGAAGGGGAGTGGAACCTTATCTTTTTTTTATTACAAAAAAAATTAATAAGTTTTTGTCAAGAGCCTTTGGCATATTACAAGTGATATTTACACAACATGTGCAGAAGCACCCATGCCTGTCCCGTCACGCCCCAGGGCTGACCATAAGGCCCACAGGCCCGGCATTCCCCAACCCTTCTTGGTCGCGGGATGCTGGCGGAGCATACTCACCCGTGTGCAACGAGAGATGCCGGGACAGCGTCTGCTGCCGGCCGAACACTTTCCCACACACGTCACAGGGGAAGAGCTGGTCGTTGAATTTCCAGGATGGTAACCCATTGCCAGCCTCTAGCACGATCTTTTCTGTTTCTGTGCCAAAGAGAAGAAAGCACCGTGAGTGCATGCCGGGGGCACGTGAATACGGCTGCGTCATGCAACACACAGGACCTCAGCAGACAGAGGCTGGTGGGCTCACGGGGACCCGGGACCCCCCTTCTCAGGTCTCCAAGGTGCTGTTGGCAGATGGCTTCCGGCGTCAGCCGGGAACTCACTGTGCCCCTCTGTGGTGACGGGTCAGCCCACCGGGATACAAGAGGGACGCAGTCTCGCAGATCCAGGGGACAGAGAGGTTGACTCCCTCGACAGGAAATACTTTTACTGCCCTCTGGAAGGAAGGTTTGGGCCAGTGTTCTGGTTGTGTGGAATCTTTCACAAGGGGCCTCCATGACAGACACACCCCGGCCTGCTGCTTGAGATGAGCAGATGGCTGTGGTCCTCTCACATTCACAAGAGAGCAGATATCCCACTGGACCCAGTCCAGGCAGCCAAAAACCTCCAGAACCCAGCCACTGCCACACCCACAGCCACTCTCCACACACTTGGGCCAGCATCACCCATGAGTGATTCTATTCCTGGAACTCGAGGCTGCATTTACAGCTGCGCGATACTTCAAACTACATATCTTACCCATACTCCAATATTACTGGATCACATTTGATGGGTTTCAAAGTAGGGGGCAACCCATCTTAGAGGGAAATAGACATTTTTTACATACACACACACACACACGGCTCAAGCCTTTAACAACATATTAGTGTACTCTTATATAGTAGGGCTTAATGACCCCTGGGTGAAACACAACCTCCACACTCTTTCCTCTAAGGATACTTTTTTGTAGCATTTTCAGTGTTTTTTTTTTTTAATAACAATATAAAATATATTATTTCAGTTCTGCTTTGGGGCAGGGGTCAGGGTTCGGGATGGAAACATCCCAACTATGGTGGCGGGAAGGTGTCATGGTGGTGGGATTGCTGTTTGAATATTATATGTAATCAGATATTGTGAACTACTTTATAAAACTAAAAAAAAAAAAAATAGAGGGCCAGCATCTCAACCTGGCCTGGCCCTGAGCCCGAACACCCAGCCAAGTTTTGCTGGTTTCCACGTCACCCCAGTCATGATGTCTGGTGACCGCTGCTGCCGGAAGGAATTGAGGCTCGGCCCTACATCAAGTTCCCTAAGGCAAGGGAGCCAGCCACAATTTCCCCATAAGCCTAGAGTAGTTGGGCAAACGATGATGCAACACGTTATAAGTATGTACGTCAGAGCCGGGAATGAAGGAAGAGGACATCAATGGTCATCTACAACCTTTGTTATCTTCAAGAGCAGCAGAGATTGCCTGGAGTTTTCTTTTCTTTTCTTCTTGGATCACACTCGACAAAGCACAGGGGTTACTCCTGGCTCTGCACTCAGGAATTACCCCTGACGGTGCTCAGGGGACCATATGGGATGCTGGGAATCGAACCTGGGTTGGCCACATGCAAGGCAAATTCCCTACCCGCTGTGCTATTGCTCCAGCCCCAAGAGTGTGTTGAACTCTTATTTAAATTTTGAATGGTATATTTTAATGTATTTCTCACGTGCTGTTTGAGAAAGGGAAGTAAATTTGATTTAATCCATAGCCTGTTTCTGTTTTTGATTTTTTGTTTTGAGCCACATCTGGCTGTGCTCATGGTTCATTCCTGGCTCTGCACTCAGAGACCACACCTGGCAGGGCTCTGGTGAGCGCAGCTAGCGCCAGGGATTGAACCAGGGAGGCATAGCTTGCATTGTGAGTTCCTTACCTGCTGTATAAGATTTTCCCGTTCACCATCTACCTCAGTGTCTAACATATAATAAACACTCAAGAGCTCTGGAGCTATAGTACAGCGAGTAGTGTGTTTTCCTTGCACACGGCTGACTTGGGTTCAATCCCCAGCATCCCATATGCTCCCCTGAGCACTGCCAGGAGTAATTCCTGAGTGCAAAGTTAGGAGTAACCTCTGTGCATCGCCAGTTGTGACCTGTTCCCCCCCCTAAAAAAAAAAAAACCTCAAGAAAGGGTGGTTAAATAATTTAAGCAATAAAGAAAAAATTATCAGGAGGTAAGCAAAACATAGCCTGAAGGAAAAACATTGGAAGAGCACGAATAAGCTAGTTTTTTTAAAGGCTTAAGTATTTTAAAAGGAAAGATCAATTGAGTGTAAAATTAAATTAAGAAGGTTTTCTCTGTTTATTCAGAAAAATAATTCCATTTATCTGCTACCAAGAGTTAAAATGGTTTATTTGTTAAATGTGGGTAATAAATTCAAAAGAAAACCAAGGATTGATTAAAGTAAGAGAACAGAGAACAGAAACATTAAAAAATGGAAGAGAAAGCAGGGAAAGCGAGAAAAGTAATTGGATAAAATCAGTGAAGGGGGAAAAAAAAAGACCATTGTGTGCTTGGCAGCTGTGAAGTTACAAAGGGTGAAGATGTCCAAGATATTGGTTAGTTCTCATATTTTTAATGTATAGTTGTGTTGTGAGGCACAGAGTCAATTCTTCTGTTTGGTCAGCTATTTGATATTTTTTAAATAGCTGCCTCCTTTCCTAAACAGTGAGGTTGTTCATTGGAGACTGAGGAACTCTCACCTGCTTGACTCTAGACTGGTTATCAGTGGCATTCCACTGCTGAGTGCTGATCACTGTGTCACAGAGAACACCAGCCCAGTGCTCCTAGGAAATCACTCCCCCACTTCCACCCCTGGGATCTGACCCATGAGTGGTACTCCTGCCTCCTCTACCCATTTTCTCTACTTATAACTTGGAGACACTGAAAAAATCAAGTCTGCAGGGCGCTACTGCAGAGAGAGAGAGATACACTAGAGACAAGTCTGGAGTAGTCTTTACCACATCACACAAATAACTGCACACAATGGAAGTATTCTCATTCAAATGAAGATCTGACTGCAGTCTCTGGTGGGTGGGTCAAGTTGTACTCAGAGTAGATGATTTTGATAAACCTGCTATTGATGAGAATAAGCATATTCCTTCGGGCAATCTTCTACTTCAGCTCTCACTGTCACCAATGTGAGACTTGATGTTACTGTGTTTGGCATATCAAATACATCACAGATAGCTTGCCAGGCTTTGCCTTGCGGGCAGATACACTCTGTAACTTGCCTGGCTCTCCAAGAGGGGCGGAGGAATCGAACCCAGGTCAGCCACATGCAAGGCAAATGCCCTACCCACTGTGATATCTCTCCACCCCATGTTGC